>JASWJB010000049.1:0-179171 GCA_032433595.1 Conoideocrella luteorostrata
CACACACACACACACAACTCATCGTCGGGCGCCCACAGACACCTTCATTCACCCCTGACTTGCAGCAGAGACATGCAAGGGCAGGCAATCGCCCTCAAACAGGTCAGGTCACATTTTTTTTAGCCAACGGCAAATGCCAGACACTCACACCATAAAGTTTGCCATTGGCCTTACTCTCACACAAAATGCTTTGACTTTAATGACAGGTCGGCGATTGCGCGCGGGCGGCTACTGACTTATGCAGCAACATGACTTGAAAGACAAAACAATAACAATTTGACTTTAGACACTGCGACGATAGTGACGGCATAGCAGAGTGGCAGTAACCTCCGAGGAAGTTGCCAGTAGACCCAGAAGCTTAGTGCCGTCGGTTTTACGTTTGGTGGCGGAACCGTAGAACCGGAGCTGCCGCCGTCCGTGGTGGAGCATTCAGGAGCCTGATACCTAATGTCTGTTTAATACAGATTCTCTTTCAATACCGCACTGTCGCTATTACGGGCTATTGCTGTACTATAGCTACATCATGTACTCTGTACTCCGTAAGTATTGATGTATTTGGTGTACATTCGAACTTTCACGCGCTACAGTGCGTCTACTAGTTAGTTGTCCAAGATGACAGCCGCGGCCGCCACATCCCGCATGGTCATGGTCTGTACGAAGGGGTCTCGCTTCTTGCTTGTTGATTAGTATTTATTTTAGCATTACTATTACTTGGAAGAACATCGTCTTTTGCACGCTGCGCTGTCGAAATCAGCACATGGTATGACTATGTTTGCCAAGCTTGACAGGGGCTGCTTCGATACTATGGCATAGTACGGAACACAGCGCACGTTAACAAGCGCCCATGAGAATGATACAGCCCATCCTTGCGCAATTGAGAGTACCGGGACCGCGGCTTGGGACCTGAAAAAAGGGGCGGGATGCCGCCGATGGCAAGGCATGCCCCAGATATTGAACTCAGTCTTAGCGGCTAATATTCTGCATGATGAGATTGCGGCGACTCTGGCTGGTGCCGGGGCGTGCGTTTGGAGATTGGAGGTGAAGGCGAGAATGCCAAACATGCTGCGGAAAATGCCACTTCGTACGAGGCACGCAGTGATTTGTGTGAGCTTTTTTCGTGTCTGTCCGAAATTAGGATTTACTATTATGCATATGACGACAATGCGAGGGAGAGTTGCCCAGCATTGATACTGTACTCCATACTACGGAGCATAGAGGGGATTGGCGGCCGAGAATGAGAATCTGTTGGCTGAGGTTGTCCGCATTGTTGAATCTGCTATTGCATGGCGCTCTACCCATCGCACCGCAGGCGATGGATTGCTGACTGCAGGCACCTTCGGTCAGCATATTGTATGTGAAAGCGCTGGAATCATCTCGTCGTATTTATGGCGACCCACGGTGTCACACCCGACGCACGCGGTTCAGTCAAAGCCCAAGCCAAAGCTCGAGCCCAAAGCCCACATGCACGCCCCCAAACCCACCACCAGCACGCCCCTGTCTCCATCGCATCGGAGAAGCGACCAGGCACTCTCCTGGTGCAGGGCGCCGACTGGCCAGTTGCCAGACCGCCCCAACGCTGCTGCAGCGCCGGTGTGGCCATGCAGCCACGCAGCCAGGCAAAAGTGGGTGGTGGGTGGCCTAACGGTACAAAAAGGCAGGAACGCAATTAAAATCCTTTCCTTTTTTCTTTGCTCGACGAAGGCTGCTGAAAATTGTGCCGTAGCACCCCGTATGCATGCAGGAGGCGTTCGGGGCCACCTTCCCGTCGTTCTGGGCTATTTATGTTGACTCAGCTGAGGGTGCCCAGGTAGTTTACGTTCCCATCAATGAGACGCCGTACACGGGACATGGCGTACCATCGGCGCAAGATCTGCACCCATCATGCACGCTCCAGCAGTATGGACCACCAAGGGTGCTGTAGCGCCACCATACTGGACACTTGATGTTCCAGCGCTGCAATGGAACACACTGGTTGCATGTGGTGTAGGTGGAATTGCGAAACGCGGCACCGCATAGCTCAGCTCAGCACAGCTCGGCACAGCACAGCACAGCACAGCAAAGCACAGCACCGCGCAGCACAGCTTAGCTCAGCACAAGGCATCTCTGCATTCATCCACTCGGGGAGCACGGCAGCGTCCAGGCCTGTCTGGCTTATTACCTCGACACAATTGGCTTCGTACTTGGCATTATACGTGACTAGCTGCCTGCACGCTTGCGCACCTTAATTGAACGGCCTGAGTTATTGCTATAATACGCACGCACGCCCGGCGGCATCCACCCTGGACTCGTCTGGCGCTCCAGCACCTCTCTGCTTGCACCTTGACACGCCAGCTTGCCTGAGTCAAACTGGTTTGCCCCTAGACATTACTCGTGCCCGTAGTTCGTGCTTGACTTGATGCCCGGGCCTGTTCACAACCCAACTACTACGTACTAGAGCAGGCAGGTACCTATGTACAGCAGGTACCCTAATGTACTAGTAGGTAGTACCTGCGAGCGTCCGGCACTGTCTCCGGCTTGGTCTCTGGCCTGTTCTCGCCAAACAAGTCTCCGCTCCGAGTGACTCGCTCATGTTAGATACGGGGTGGTTTACTCCGTGGTTCGTACTCCGTAGCTGGTTGCCAAATGCCAGAAACAGACTACTCATGTCTCTCTGGTGCCGCCATTTGCCTTCCAGTGGCCCGTGGCCGGCTCGTTTGGGAATCCCAAGAGTGTCAAGGAGTGTTCCGCCGCTCCCTCGCTACTGTCCCGGCGTCCGGGTCGGTGGCGGCTTGCCCTTGCGCTAGCTCATACCAGACCGAACCCATCCCCATCCACCTGAGTACATCTTTGGTGTTGTCGTAGTGTGTACTCGGTACTAGCTTCGTCCATGCTGAGTGTGTGCTGAGTGTGCTGAGTGTTGCTGAGCGTGCTGAGTGTGCTCTGTGTGCCGTGGTGTGTGTGGTGTGTGATGTGTCTGGCTGCCCATGCCAATCCGACTCTGATCGCCCACGGGATGTCCCTGGCCAAAGTCCCCGGGCCCTCCTTTCCACCTAGAGCAGGAACCGACCCTCCCTCCGTGTCTTTTCCTGGCTCTCCTTCCGTCCAGGATTTATTTTTCCTTATTCTTCCTCCCATCCTATTTTGTACTTCTTCCTCCCACCTCCTTCTCTCACTCCTAAGTTACTTACTTTCCTCCTCGCCCTGGTCTGTGTACTGCTCTTGCCTTTTCTGTGTTTCTCCCTCTTTTTTTATTTATTTATTTATCTTAAATACACACACTCTTTTTATCTGGCCTTCTGGGTGATTCGATACCTACTTAGACCTGACACATCCCACTCTCGTGCGTTCGGCAGCAACAACTCTCCCTCGATAACCAAAAACCTTTGTAGCAAAGAAAAGACGGAGTCGATTCTGGCGGTATACACCATATATAAGACGGTTGAGAAGGGAAAAGAACCTGAACCCTACCGAACGACTTGGAACCGACAAGTCGCCGCAGCTCGCTCATCTAACGAATCTTTCCGAATACCACAAACAAAACATCGATGTAAGAACAGTAACCCAAATACGTGTTCCCCCAAACCTTCGCACGAAAACATGGGATATATGTACTCGTGTTCGGAGTTCGGATGTGGCTCTGGGTTGTCACTGATTCTGTGTTCCTCGTTAAACCCCTGTTGCTCGAGCCTGCGTCTGGACTCCGTTACATGCTTGCTGCCTCTCGCCGTCGAACAGGTGGCTTGAGTCTGCAACTGTCCGTGCCTCGGGACTTTGCGTTCTGTTTCACACTCCCTCGCTTGCATTATCTCTTTTTTTTCGCGACCAACACTAAATTTCTATTCTTTATCCAGGACTTGTGCTGACACTAGAGTTTGTTTTGTTGTAGTAAAGAAACCTCGAGTTTCTCCTAATTTTACGCACCAAAGCCGACAACACACCATACCCAACTGTCACCGCTCAACCAACCCATCGGACTGTTTTGGAGGAGCAACAGCGGATTAGAATCTGAGGCTAAGACTTACAAACACTCGTATAGTGAATTCCTCGAGACGTCTCAAGATGGTCCCCGAACAAGGCACAGGTGGCCCTGTTGAGCGGCCACGACGAAGCCTTTCGACCTCTGCCGCATGCCCCAAGAGCGAAGGTGAATCAAGACAGGATGCCGATGTGCAAATGCAAGAACCGCCCCAGGATGAATCACAAAACTCGAGCACCACACAGTCATCATCGCAAGAATCTCCGCGGCGGTGTGCAGCTGCATTGAGGACGTCGACGCCAGGATCCACAGCTCTTTCAAGGAGCCCCTCCGCCTCTGCCTCAGACGCGGACGGCCTGACGTCGTCAACGCAATCTCCCGTGCCAGTGGCCACACGCCACTCGCGGCGGACCTCGTCTCACCACCACTCCTGGCCCGTCGAGCCTCCTGTCACAAGGTCAACGCTGAGCGAATTGGATATGTCGAAAATTTGGCACAACCCAAAGCTGAGACACGACATCAACTTTGATCCCGAGCTGCACTTCAGACCAAATCTAGATGGAGAAAAGGGCCGAAAGAAGCAAGAAAGGGCAAATTTGTTTTGGAAGACTATGACGGAGGAGCTGACCATGTTTATTACGGACCGGACTGGTTTCAACGCTAAGTATGGGGACTCTGACACTTGGACATTGCCGGCACTGCTCAAGGCTGTCAAGGATATCATTCAGACTTTAGTACCTCAAAGCGACCGTCAATTCCTGGACGAGGGCCTCAACGTAGAGCTTTTGATGCAGCAGTTTAACAAGGGCATTGCTGACCTGGAAAAGCTGGCCCACTGGCTTTCACTCGTTCTCAAGTCTCATTGTGCTCCCATGCGTGATGATTGGGTCAACACAATGTACACGCAACTCAGCGACGGCAATCGAGATTCTGACCTGGATCAGCTCGTCACCGGAATGCGCAGTCTTCTCAGTGTTCTTGAAGCCATGAAACTGGACGTTGCGAACCATCAAATTCGATGCCTGCGGCCTGTTCTCATTGAGGCTACCCCGACATTTGAGGGAGAGTTCTTTAAAAAGAAGATTCAATCCCGCAAAGTAGACATTACCGGAGCATGGGAGTGGTATCGAGATGCCGACAGGAAATACGCTGCCAATCTCCCCAGCAATGCCACTCACAACTTTGGCAAAATGGGCGTCTTCTTCGAGGCCTTTTCCCGTTTAGTTCTGCCATCATCTGGCGAGAAACGAGTGCCTAGCACATTTCTCTTTGACGAAGAGCGCATCGCCAAGATTCGATCCGACATGCTCGATGCCATCAACCTGGAAATTTGCATGCGTACATATGAGGACCTTGAGCGGGTGGCGCGCATTAGCTCCAAGTTTCTTGGCCGAAATAGCCATCCACTGGATGAAGAAACCTTGAGCTTATCGATAACGCCATGCTCCGAGTTTAACTTTAATACACCTTTGTCAAGCTCAAGGCCATCCAGTCTTGTCCTCAGTGCTTCAGGCTCGGCGGCCTCTTCTCCGCGCTCATCTCTCGCCATGCCTGCCTATGTGGCTCCTGAGAATAGCGAGTCCCGGACCAAGGCCAAGAACTTATACAACTCTCTAGTTTCATTGCTGCAGTCAGCCACTCCCTCATCACGGCATTCAAGCCGGTGGCAGACTATGGCGCCATCAATGGCACTACAAATCTTCCGCTTCACGGAAGCGCCATCCCAGCTATTACCAACATTTGAGGAGAAGCTTATGGACAATGTCTGTCGTGTTGATTCTCAAATGCATCGAGAGGTTGAGCACGCCTTCCATGGCAGACTGATGGCAGAGCTGGCCAACCGAGTTCGATGGTTCAAGGATGCATCTGGTACGGCACTCTTCTCGTACGCCACTGGCGGTCGTGTACCCGGCAACGACCGTAGCCGCAGTCGCAGTATCAGCACAGGTCATGGCCCTATCCCTCGGGACCTTGAATCACCCCTACGTGATGGACAATACGACATTGAGGACATGGCAACCCGGCTGGCTCATCTCGGTGTTTTGCACTGGCGTGTGTGGGCGAAGACGGCATACCGTGTTGATGACAAAGATGTCTATGGTTGTGGGTCATAGATTTGCGGCGACGCAGCTGGATTCCACTGCCGAGACATTACCATGTTTTTTTGTCGCCCCTTGTTTTCAGGTGCGGCAGGCGTATCTTCATCAACATGATCCTTGGGGCTTCTTTCCACATCATATCAAAATACTTTCGCCTCTGCCAACCTATTTAATTCTGGACGTGCTGCGATGTTACAAATTGCCTGGCATTGAGGAACAACAGCTTGCATCCATCACCACCCTCTCTTTCTGTTCTTCCTTTCTTGTTCTACAAATTCAAGGCCCAATTTGGGTGCTGCGACATGGAGTTAAGAGAGTAGAAGGGACAATTGAAATCAGCGGGCACATCCTTGGCGTCTGCATATGAAATTCTTTGTTATTTTGGCTTTTTGTTTATACCGGTTGCTACCTGACCACCGACAACTGGTGTGGTTTTTTTTTTTTTTCCTGCGTTTTACTATTGCATCTTTTGAGCGTCTCTAAATAAGGGGCGAAGGCTTAACTTACTTTTTGTTGTCGTTACTTATTCAGACATGGCGTTTACAGGCGGCGGGATGGAGGCGGTGACGGGGCCAGATGCATTACTACCCCTAGCTTCTTCACTGAAAAGCCTAATATCAACGGACGGACGGCGGGCTGGCGGAAGCAACATATTTTGTGCATTGTCTAAAGATTGAGAGTTGAGTCCACGCTCTGGCCGAAGCAATCAGAGTACTGAGGCTGATGGGAGGCGTCGGTGCAGTACATAGGACGCTAGTTAATATTACGGATTTCAATATAGAAAGTTTGACTAGGCTGGATATATATCTCCATTGACCCTGCAACACGGTGTACACGTTCAGCGAGCGTGGGGCTCGATTTGAGCAGAGCACGTCTTTCGCATGAATCCGGTACGGAGAGTGCGCGAAAAACAATACATTGACAGCTGCATGCAGAAAAGACCGAGTGGCCTATCAGTAGTGTGAGAGTGGCTTTTTTTGTGACATGGTGTAAGTGAGGTGAATTATGTTGCATAGCAGAGTAAGCCGCCCTGTTGTTTTGCCATTTACGGCATGTAGAGCACTTTTATGTTTTGTATATCTTTATTACCAGCATCGAACAAATCTATCGCTGGCTTCTGGGTGACGAAACTAGAGACAGTGACTTCGGACTGTTTACGTGTGTCCCTTGCATGGCGGAAGCTAAGCCAAAAGTGTTGTTGACTCAGACAAGCAACTCCAAGATGAAGGAGCATGTATGTGTCCGAGAACTACGCTGTTGAATGGTTCCTGGGCCGAAGCCCATCCTTCCATGGTCATACACACTGACTCACTTTGCTGCATCAGGTTGAACAGAACAAGCTTCCAACCAACACCTCGGTGGGGCCGGTTCGCTGCTTGCAAACTGTACTCCGTATGGTGGTGTGTCTAATCTCCGGCAATACTGCCCGTCCGCCCCGGGGGAGAGGGGGAGGGGGGAGGGGGAATCCTGTCCTCTCCGAATGGCCAGGTTTTGTTCGCTCATGGCTCATGTCCTCCGGTGGAAGATGGGAGATCAATGCTTGCGTGGTAGTGAGGCGGCGCGGTGACGTGTCGGAGCCGTGGCTGTGGCTGTGGCTGTGACTATGGCTGTGACAGTGGCTGTAACTAAATTAGCTGTTTTTGCTCTTTGTAGATAACTACGCCGAATATAGCTGCCATAATTTCCTCGGGGTAAGATGTGTATGCAAGCTGGGTTGGATTGCCCCGTGGCTGCAGCTAAGGAAGGGGTACAGACCCAGTATGTGTACTTGGTACGGAGTACGGAGTAGATGCGCCGAATATAAGCTGCTTCATGTGGCAATGAGGACCAATGAATGGGCTTTGTTTGGGCTGCGTTGAGTGAGTAGTTGATGGGCAGCACTGCGGAGGAGAGCAGGGCAAAGCAGAGCGAAGCAGAGCGAAGCAACATGAGGCAGCGGTCATGGTGCTCGTTCATGCTAATGGATTCGTGCTTAGGACCATTGCATGCATCGCAGGTCTGACTAAAGTCAATGCGTGGCATGCGTGGCATGCGTGGCACCAAGGAAGCCTGGTGGGCTGGGTATATGTGTGATGATGTTGCATGGATATCTGACAACTCGCGTCGGGACGGATAACACACACATAGCTGGGTCGCGCTGCCTGTTCGACGTCGAACGTGGTTCCTTTTGCTGCTGTGTTACTTTCTCTTTGCGTGAAGAATAAAGTGTACAATGTAAAGAGCAGGCGTAGACTAGCGATTTGACAAACCCCCCCCCCCTCCAAAAAAAAAAAAAACCGAAAAAAAAAGAAGAAAAAGCATGTTTCTAATGACGACAGTGTCGGCATAGCAAGATTCAAGAGACGACAGCATTTGATTGGTTCGGAAGGAAGAGGCCGTTCAGATATTAAGTGGGCTTGAGTTTGCGATAGCCTTCGGCTCACGCTTCCGCCCCACACCGCGATACCCTGAGAGATCCGATCGGAAATGCTCGTGAAGCTAGGCGACTTCACTGTAAACCCCAGCGGTAAATTGACTGCTTGCTGTCGTCGTGGTGAGCTGTAAGGCACTATTGTATATATGTATATGGATTCAAATCTACGTCGGCTGAATGAGTTCACGGTTGTCATGCAAGCTTCTGTGTTCCTATTGTGAGATATTGGCCTAGTTGTGCTTTTGTTGCTTTATTGTGGTACAGGGGGCCTTGTTGCGCTTACGCGGTTACAAGACTCGCATTGATAAGTAGCAAAAGAAAGCTGTACCTGCTTGATTTGGTTTGCTGGATCTGGAGTGTAGCTTTTGTGTTTGTAGGCAGGGGGTGGTGTTACGTAAAGTTCTGACATCGTAGAAAGGACCAAGCGGCTGATCAATAAGACAGGGTGTCTGCTGTCTGTGTCGGATTTGGACCTTTGACAGTCTACGTAGAAGATAGTTGTCACAAAGAAGAAGCTCTGGCATGGTAGAAAGACTAAGCTAGTGCGAGTGAGCAGTGTCTGCTTTCTGTGCCAGACTTCGACCGTAGGCCGTCCTGAAGTTAAAGTCCTAGTATCATAGAAAGTCGAAGCGGCGCGAGAAAGCAGTGTGTGCTTTCTGTGCCAGGTCTATATTGCGGCGAGTCAAGGCTGGAGCTAGAAATCCAAAACCCATCTTTCACTTTGACTTGAGTACACTAAAGGGGATACTTTGATGGAGGAAGGTAGGCAATTGCTGGCGGGCGATGGCACTTGGAGTCAAAGTTTCAGCAGCATGGTAGAAAAGGAGAAGCTAATTCCGTGGAGCGAGAGTCTCCCTGTGAATCTTACGAGTGTTATGGAAAGTTAATGCATTGCTTTCTCCTAGTGTTGTGTCGATTGTCGGGTCACTTGCTGAAGTACTCGATACTGGCCGGATTAGTAGCTCTTTGTATTTGGCATTGCTCCAGTATGAACGCTAAACAGTGGTGTAAGATGTAGCTGGTGAATGATAACCTCGACTATTCTACATTGTGTAGCTGCATCTATGTATGTATGGTGTGTGCCTTGTCGGACCAGTAGCTCTTTATATTTGACATTGCTCCGGTATGAACACTAAACAGTAGTGTAGGATGTAGCTGGCGAATGATCAGCTCGGGTATTCTGTATTGTGTAGCTGCATCTATGTATGGTGTGTGCCTGGTCGGACCAATAGCTCTTTATATTTGACATTGCTCCGGTTTGAAAAGTCAACAGTAGTGTAAGATGTAGCTGGTGAATGATAAGCTCGAGTATTCTGTATTGTGTAGCTGCATCTACACATTGTGTGTGGCTGGTCGGATCAGCTGCCTCGAAAGTGGTCTGAGCACTACACAGTATTGCACACGTAGCAAGCGAATACCGAGCTTAGCTAATCTGTGTGACGTAGCTATATGTACGTATCGTGTGCAGCTGGTCTGACTTTCGGTACTGGCCTGAATACCGGCATGGCAAGCTGTAGCTGGCGAATGCCGAGCTTGACCAGTCAGTGCTGTATATATGTATGTATGTGTATATGTATGTATGTATCTTGTGCGGCTGGCCCGATTCTCGACAGTATTAGAAGTTGTATTGGCGAATGCTAAGCTTGTCTCGTCTGCAGGGTGCAACTATCATGCGTATCTTGCGTGGCTGGTATGGACCTGTGCCGAGACATTGCATCTTCGAATGAGCACTGCTGGGATCCTCACTCGTGTTTATCAAGCTGTGTACTCGTCTTCGTGGAGACTTGTATTGCGCGTTGGTAGCGTACCTTGCTGTGTATTGTGGTGTTGGCCACACATGTCTCTGCTCTTCGCCGGCAGTGACTGTGTCGGTGGAGGTATGACGCTACCTGGAGCAGTTGCCACTGTGAAAAATTCTCAGATGGAGCGTAGATAAGTCTGCAGCTGATGTTTTGGCGAGCAGGCGTGAGAAGTGACTGGCATGAGATCGAAGTTGTCCATAATGAGGCCGGAGAAAAGCTTCAGATGTGCAGCAGCATGCGGAGCGCAGAGAAGTCTGAAGCTGATGTTTTGGCGAGCAGGCGTGAGAAGTGATTGGCATGAGATCGATGTTGTCCATAATGAGGCCAGAGAAAAGCTTCAGACGTGCAGCAGCATGCGGAGCGTACTTTGCCCGATGCGACTCTTCGCATGAGGATACTACAGGTGGCATTGATGAAGAAGCGTTAGTATGAAGAGATGAATCGTTCGATAAAGATGTGAAAGATGGAGAGCGCCGCGGATGAGGAACAAGGGAAGAGGAGGATGCTTTTTTTGTGATGCTAGAGATGTGAACACGAGAACAGTGCTGGTGCTGATGGGGATGAGAAAATGAGAATGCCATCATGGTGGTCGGGACAGTGGAGGAGGGGAGAGGGGAAGCAGACGTATGGTGAGAACGTACGGATCTTGGATAAAAGGTGTGTGTGGTTGTGTGAAGAAGGGTGAAGGAGTGAGGTTTTTATGTGCCAGTGCGGTCACTAGGTGTTGCATATATATGTAGGGGAAAATGGATGCCTACAATGCGAGGCCGCCACGTCGGAGAAATATGCATCTACAGAGGTACTAGCTACGAATTTTTAAACTTTACTGTTTTTCCGAGGATGACAGAGCTGCCGATGGGGGTCTAGGGAATACATGGACTTGTTTTTGCGGCATTTTCAGCGGAATAAAGGGTAGTGAGCTAGGGGAAGAGTAAGAGGAGGAGCAAGAAGAGGGGAAAGAAAAGGAAAAAAGAGGAAGGGGAGGAGTAAGAGAAAGAGGTGTAAGAGTAAGAGAAAAAGGAATAAAAAGAATAAAAAGAATAAAAGAAAGACCACCACACTCTAGGCCACCGCGGGGGGGAATACAATAACAGGAGAAAGAGGAAGAGGAAAAGGAAGAGTAAAAGAAAGAGCAGAGGAGAGCAACAGCAAGAGTTATGTTAATAGCGATACAAGAGCAAGAAAAGATTAGTGAGAGATCAGTGAGCGACAATTGGAGATGGAAGAAGGAGGAAGTTCTCCTTTTCTTCCACTATTTATAAGACGCGTACTAGCGGCACCCAGCCTCCCGTGACTGTCACGTTTAGCAAGATCTGGCGTCTATTCTAAGTTGTCTTCTGCACACAAGGGCTGCAACTTAGCGCCACTTTAACGTAAAGCGCGGGGTTCGGCTGCCTCTTTCTCATATAAAAAGGTCAACATCCATATATATATCGCTCTCCATAGCTCATCGTATGCATAGATGTGGTATCTTGTGGGGATGCTTCATGATGCCAATGTCCATCAGCACGCATTTCATCCACTGTCAATGGAGCAGATGGAGCAGATGGAGCCACATAGATGGGAGACGGATAAGTCGACTTGTTTTCGCGGGGACTACGCTAAGTAATGCGCTGGGCGCTCTTGCGCTTGCGCTTGCTCTTGTTCTTGCAGATTAAAAAGCTATTAAGGAAGAGAGGAGGTGAGAGGAGAGGAGAGGCGATGAGAAGAAATGAGAAGAGATGAGAAGAGATGAGAAGAGGAACACAAGACCAACAAGGTAGATGAGACACGGGGATGTCCAGCATTCCATTTCTGTAGTTATGTAACTCTGAAGTGTGGAATAGTCTATGCGGCTCCTGAGCTAGACGCACGCGACATTGGCTTAAGCATACGCCCGCCGCCCAATAAAAACCGTTTGTTCCAAACAACATATCCCACGGCGAAGTACAATAAAAGGATTACGCAATACACGCGGCCGGAAAACTTTTTTTGCGCACATGATCTGCAGCAACCTGTAAGCAGATCGTCTCAATAAGGAAGAGATAGAACAGTCTCCACGCAAGAAAGACCCTGCATGATAATGGGCAGCCGCCACCCCCGACATCGGAACCTGAGAGAAAAGTTATCATGCTTACTGCTCCTACACGAGAAAAACTTTGATTGTGCTCCTGGGATCTTTGTTCAACGACCAGGCAAAGCCTAACCCGCGGTTCATAAGCAGGGACCAATAGAACCCGGTCCCAGGTAAATGACGCATCCATCCATCCACAGAAATTATCGCGGCCGAGGCCCCGTGGCTGGGGTCTGGGCTTTCCCATATCTAATTTACACTTATCAGGGCATCATTGACTTGCCAACATGGTTAAGGGTTAAGGTTTAGATGCGCTTTGGTGGGGGTTCAACGGTCGGGGAGGAAGGAACGCGAGATGACGTGTTTGCCAGTGACTGCCGGGTCGGGGATCTCGGATCGAGCACTATTCATAGCATTACAGCTAGCGTGGCACTTGAAATGCCGCTTGCCGGATCAATTACCCCGTGGAGGACGCTTTGCCACCTCGCAATCTACTAGGATCCTCCTGTATTTCCACGCTGGACGTTCGTTCTTAGACGCAGCACCCTCAGCGGAAAGATGCTATTTACGTACGCACTTCCCCGCTAATTGCCTGATTAGTCCGCTAGCTGGACTTACACGCAACGCAGCCAGCCTCCAGATGTGAATCTGTTGAGCTGGCTTTTCAGATACTGCCAGTGCTGACTTATTATTTGGCCAGATCCGCGCATAGCTACATTTTATCAGCATCGACTAGAAAATGAGTGGCCTAAACGCAATTCACCTGCACCAGCACGCCTCTTTAGCAGCGGCCGCCCCAACTAATGTGTTTAGCGACGGCCGCGGAACGAAAACAACATCAAGATCTAACACAGGATAAGTTTTTTTAGGGGGCTATTTTAATTAATATCCCACCTGAAACATTTGCAGTCTCTCAAAGTGGGGACGGAGCGGCCGACATATCCATTCAGGTAATCTCGATCACCATTGCCATCTCAGCCAAGCTGAGGTCGGCCCGGGCGAAAAAACCTTAACTTTACACTCAACTCTATTCCGTCGACAACCTCCCAATTAATTTTATGCTTTCGCCCTATCTTTCCTCTGCAAACCTTGATTATCATTTTGTACAATCTCGTGACATTTCCATCCGTACAGCTGGAATGCCGCGGTGGTGGCAGAGTTTCGCATTCCAGTTGTGGCTACTCACGATAAATCGGACGTTCACAGAATGAGCCCCGAGCCACCCGGCTGACGATATCTATGTTTTCAGAGGCGGAGATGCAATTCAGGCGGATCGGGCATCCGGTAATCCCCAGACAAAAACAAACTAAAATCGCCTGTAGTCGTGGCTCGGAATCACTGCTGGGACCGCTGTACATAGCTGCGGGACGTTGTGCCACGTCCCGCATCTGGCATGCACAGTGAGCCACGGTTTGACGATAAACCGACTTGAACATCGCCATGAACATAAGCAAGCGAGCACTACAACAGTGTAAGCGGTGTAAAGACCGGCGTAGATTTCAGCTACATGTACTGCGCTGCTGTGCTATTTGAAGTGCGGTGCTCTCTGGGCAATTCCTCATGACCAACTGCTGCTAGAGATTAAACCAGCAGTCGAAGCTGACACCAATGGACGTGATATAATATAAAAAGGCTGGCTGGGTACAGGGTATGAAAGGCATGAACATATGCATATGCGAGAGGCTGAGTCTAGCAGCTCTCGACTCTCAGTTACTGTTTTGGATCGAGACGCAGCGAAAAACACGTCTGACAAATAGCAGCAGCAACAACAACAGGAGGTGCCAATCCAGCCGGCTGAACGTAGCGTTTACGACGTGCTGACGGTGTACACACGCCCAGGTCTGGCAGCGATGCCTGGACTTACGCGACTCAAGAAGCCATAGTGCCCCCCTGCTCGAGAGAGCGATTACAGCAAAAATCCTTGCTGCAGCGGCACGGGGCTCCTCTAACCGTTAAAAACCTCGGCTGTGTGTTGTCTGCCTCATGCTAAGCACCGGCTGAACTACGTGAACGGTGGGCGTGTATCACTGCCGGGCTCAGGAAGCTCCCGTGTTGGCTCTGTTTCGTTAACCCAAACGATGAGTTGGACAACTTCTATTATAGCACAGGGCAAAGCAGGCAACTAAGGGCCTGCATCTCTATCCCTGATATGGTGGTGTAACTGCACAAAGGGCTTTCGGAAAGAGGTTATCCACGAATAGGCACTGCCTGCTGGAGTACAATTGAGGATAACATGGGAAAGGCTGACTCAACCGCACCTTAATAAGGCAAACGCTGCCCATCGCCGGGCATCGATCGAATGACTGCTATTCCATTCCTCGTTAGGTCGTGCCTTGGTTGGCGCCAACACGTCAAGCACACATCAGGCACACATAAGCCGTTGTAAATATATGTATTTCTCGGAATGTCGTGACCCAACATCCGTTCTATCTCCAGTAACAAAACTCAATATATATACAAGAAAATGTAAAATACCCAATCTCCCCCAGCATCCCCCATCGTTACTCAAAAAAGATAAGACTCCATTTTTCTAATCCCGAATCTTGAAACAAAAAAGAAAAGAAAAGCAAAAACCTTGTCCCCTCACCCCGAAAAATCCCATCTTCTCCTTTTCCTTTTGGCGGATGCGTCTGAGTTTTGGGTGGCGAACTATGCCCGCATGTCATGCTATATACATCAATGAAAGAACAAGTCTATAAGTGATTGCGAAAGGGCGAAATAGCCAAAAGGACACAGCTGGGGCGGCGCTTCCCGTGGGTAATGGTGTATATCCAAAAATACGGCGTGTCTGTCGCGTTTATGTGAATATACAGAAAAGGATGAAAACATGACTGCTTAAAGTCGAGTAGTGTACAATGAAAGTGATGCGAGCGATGAAGATGTAAAGTTGTGGTAGACAGCAGTGATAGCGCAGCTGATCTGGGCTCGTGGATCGAGAGTTTGGGCTTGCGAGGCTATTGTTGGCTCTATCTTGGGCTCAAAGGACTTTTGCCAGGCCCTTGGCTGCGCTTCAATCGGGTCAGCTCCTCTTCCAACTTGCGGCATCTCGTTCGCTCCTCCTATAAAACTGTCAGTACAAGTCTCCAAATAAATGTGATAAAACACTTCAAAACGCACCCTGATGTCCTCCTGGAACTTCTTCCGCTCTTCCCTCATCGTGGCCCTGAAGCGCTCACTCAGCATAGACGCACCGGCGCCTGGCTTGGAACCATCGCTGGGAATCTTGAGACGCTCGCCATCCAGCTCCTCTTGTAGTTTGGCCATCTTCTCCCGCGCTTTTTGTAGCTGAGCCTCGAGAGACGCCCTGGCGGCCAGAGCTTCGTCCAACTTGGCCTCTACATCCGCCTTTTCCTTTTCAGACCCAATCGTCTCCTTGGTGACCCCCTCGAGCTCTTCGACTGTTGCTCCAAGTTCCTTCTTCAGCCTGTCGACCTGATTTTGAAGCTTGAGACACTCGGCGTTTTGTTTGATAGCGGCCACTTCTGCTGCACGTTCGGCACGGGATCCATAGGCACCATCCAACTCGGCTCTAGCAATCGTGACTTCCGTCTTGAGTTCTGCAATAGTCATGTTGAGTTGGTCGACCTCGTCGTCCTTGATCTTGAACTGCTTCGTCTTGGCTGCCAACTCTTTCTTCAGTTCCTTGGCGGCATCGTCTGCGGCTCTCTTCTCAAGAGTCAACGAGGCGATCTGAGCATGAACCTCGGCAAGCTGCCCTTCAGTGCCTTTGTTTCCAGACTCAGAGGATGCCAACTTGTTTTCAGCAGCTGCCAAGCTACTTTGAGCAGCTTTGAGATTCTTCTCAAGTTCTGCAATCTTGGCATTGCGCTGCTGAAGGTCGGCTTGAGCTGCGCCGGCTGCTCCTGCTGCGTTTCTAGCCTCCTCCAAGTCCGTCATCGTGTCGGAAAGCATCTTTTGAACGTCCATGGCGTCTTTCTCGGCACGACTCAAAAGTTGGCGACCCTGTTCCAACTCCTCTTGTTTGCGTGCGAGCTCCTCATCCTTTTCCGCGTCGGACTTGTTGTTGAGCTCACGCTGCTGCTTGATTTGTCGCTTGAGGACGTACTTTTGGTCTCTCAAGGTAATCGCCTGCGAGTGCATCCATTGCACCCTTGTAGAAAAGGAGTCTAGAGAATAGGGCTCATCAGTGTCGAATTTCTCGTCTTCAGACATGTCATCATCGTCTTCGGGAAGACCCTTATCAACTCGGGTTCTTCTGCGGTCATTCTTGCGCTGTTTGGCTTCTGCAAATCCTCTCTGTATAGAATCCCAAAGACCCGTCAAGATAGGAACAGCCTCGTTGTCTACGTTTGAAGAGTTGGCGCGTGCCAGTTGCGAATCGATGGATCGTACTGATTCCTCGAGATATGTCATCTGCCCATTGACATCGGAATCTAAAGGAAGCATCGTGGGTGAGTAGTGAGGATCAGTCATAAGAAGATCTCTAAGCTGGAGGTTGATGGCTTCAATGCGCTCGCCCATTTGACTACCACCGGCAAAAGAGTCCTGCTCAGCCTGAACAGCAACCAGACCGCTCTCAAGATACTCCACCTGACTCTTGAGCAAGTCCGCCAACTTAATATCCGGAGTCGCAGCAACCCGGGGAGGTTCGTCATAGCCCCGGTTGATCTCCGGGTTGAACCGTACAATCGTGTCACGTAGAGTGGTGTTTAGGCCTTGAAATTTTTTCAAAAGGCCGTCAGTTTGGCTACGCAAGTGCGTATTCTCCTCCCGCAGACGATCTAGCTCGACTCGAAGCTGGTTCTGTTCCCGAATTGGCGACTTTAGTGGTATTTCGATGGCATTCTTTCTGGATCGTTCTAAACTATCAAGATGATAGACAGACGGGTCGTCGAAGTAGGTGTCGTCGCCCATCTGATCCAGGCTATTTCGGCTGTGAGAATACGTATATAGACTCTCAGGGCTTCCAGGAATTCCGTTGACAGGCTGACCATTCTGAGGCGAAGTCTTCCTCTTGGACGCTTTGTGTGTTAGCTGCAAGATGGCCGAGGTATGCTCGAGAATTTTCCGGTGTGGGATCAAAAAGCGCTTCTCAAGGTTAAGAAGCTCTGACGTCAGCTCGTCGCATCTGCGCTCGCATTCTACCCTCTCGCGTTCTGATTCCATGATGCGCTCATTGTCCATGTCGCCCTGACCAAGCCTTGCCATGGAAGCCGCGGCATCTCGATATTTGGATTGGATGGCCAGGTTAGATCTCGTTGACTCTACGCGCTGGGATAGCAGTTCGGCTTGCTTCTTCAGTTCATCGACTTCCTCCTGCGACAAAATTTCGTATCCTTTGCTGTCGGAAAGCGCCGTCTCGGTGAGTAGATGGACTTGGATCGGGTCTTTCAAGTCGACTCGTGCTGACCGCGGCGTCGACGTCGGTCCGGATGTCTGCAAATGCATTAGCTCCCTTGTCCCGACCATTGAAACCTCAACTCGGTGTATGTGGCCACAGCCGGAAGCCGTATCTTACCTCCTGGTTGAACCGCGAAGCATCTTGAGAAAATCCATTCATGGCGGCGTCTTGTCTGTAGGCGTCTTGCTTGCTGTTGGGGCTGGAGGCAGGAGGCGACAGGTTGGAGGCCCCGTAGTCGTACGGGGACCTGCCCGTCTGATAGCTGTTCATTGTACGGAGAACTCCGTGGTGTTGATCGTATGCTTGCTCCTCCCGCTTACACGCGTGAAATCATGAGTACATAAGAAACAGAAACAAAGAAAAAGAAAAAGAGGGCGTCAGGCGTTCAAGATGCGGCCAATCGCTCCAGAATACATCAATACTTTTTGGTGTCGTGGTGTTGGGTTTCCGGAGTTGAGTTACGCCGCAACGGGGACAAGGTTATCGACGGTGTCGCGACAAAGTGTCTCGGTCGAGGCGAGTCAAAGTGGACGGGGCGCTGGCAGGAGAGAACAGGTGCGCCGTCGGTCGACCTCGCTCCAGTAGCAAATCGTAATGGTATTTTAGCAAAAAAAAGCGAATTCGAGCAAAGTGGCGGCGATGGCCACGAGGCGGAGCAAAACAAGGCGTAGGTAGACGTTGGATGTGGCAGAGAGGGATCGTGAAGCCGACTTGCTTGTTCGGGGACGGGAGGCTGGTGACCCGGGAGTCTGGCCAACTGGGAAGGAAAAGGAGACGCCCCATCGAGGCCCGTCACGGCGTGGCCACTTGAGCGTCGATGCCTGCGTCCACTGCAGTTGGTGTGCAGATTGGGGCAGACTGGGGGAATGGGAAGCGACACGACAGGCGGAGGGAGGCTGGGAAGTGGGCCCTGAAAATGCACCGGCGCCACGAGCTATTGGCTGGGCGCGATGAACGGCCCTGAATGTCCAGGAACGTCCCTGAACGCCAGCGGAGCCACAGGCCATCAGACGACTGTGGGCTGCACCAGCGAGCTGGTCACCACAACCCGTCGTTGACGTCTCGGGTCCTGATGGATGAGACGGTTTCGGGCCACTCACACTCTCTCCTCTCTCAGGATTTTGCTTCGCCCGTTTGAACTAGAAGTTTCGCAGGACACACCCGAAACCCAGCGCACAAGGCCGACGTCGACGTGTCCAAGCGCACTGAACTTCAATGTGTCGACTCCGTACGGAGTATTCCGATGGTTATTCCATACACTCAAGGGCGCTCGGGACGGCATGCGAGTCCCGAGTGTGTCTACTGAAACCTAATGCGAATGCAACCAATATTTGACAGCCCGAGGCGTCGGTCTCACCCCACCCTCATTTATTACAACGCGTCAAACATCTTGTCATACGGGTTTGCTAGGTGTGCCGAGGAATGGCTCCCGTTGCCAAACTTGTCTCTCCAAAAGGCCCGTCGCGTCCCACCATTGAGCGCTGAGTCTATGTATCAATATGGTGAGGTGACTTGATGGGACGCATGGTTGTGTTTGTCCTGTACAGGTTGATGCGAGGCATGACCGGCGCTTCGGGGTCATGAGTTGGCTGAACGAACAAGCCCTCTGTGGAACTACTCTTTGCTATCCTATCGATTGTCGTCAGCCATAGATCTCCCAAACTGTGCACAACTGGGGTGTCTACGACAACTGCACCACTAGCTTCACTGAGGGCAACTGGACGCATCTATCTGCGCAAATACATGACTACCAAGTGAAAACTTTTGAGGGCCATGGATAGCAGATAGTCATGACGACGTAATTTCCAGAATCACCACCGCGATTAAATTACTTTGTGTTGATCACACAGCCACATGCATGGCGCTAAGCTGGACCCAAGCCGCTAGAGTCCGGTACTAAACTGAGTCGGCATAAGAGATTCTCGCATAATTATGCAAACAGTCTGTCGCCTTGGTCTCTGTAGCGGGAGGCTATTAGTGACGGGCCGACGGACAGTGACTATATTGAGGGCGGTGCTTGGCTCTGGTGACAGGACGGAATATGCAATACGTGGGGCACGTAGATAAGGCAATGGTGCTAACAAATCATCGATGAGTATCGGTAAGAATATACAATGTCAATCACCCAGTACTAAAACACTGTCGAGTTTACATCACCGTAATTCTGTCGTCGGACCTGCAAGGCGGTGTCACATTTCGGTGCCGCTATCGCATTGAACATGTTAAAGTGCTGTACTCCGTAGACACAGATGATTCTCTCACTGATTACAGTCGCTTGCTCACACATGCACCACCTGTACTCCTACAAAGCTTCCCGAAACTGGTCCATAATCTGTTGACCCATGGTCCGTCTTCGTTCCGCTTGTTGACCTTCTGACTGCACACCAGATGACACCCCAGTGGCCGGGCTATTCTCTCCCTCCAGTCGTCTTCTTAGGCCTTCAAATTCGGCGCTCCGTCTGTGGGAGCTTAGTCCTACCATCCAACCGGGCAATCGCCACGACACGAGTGAGGCGGGTATCAAGCCTCCTCTCCAAACATTGCCCACTGCCCAACCAACGAAGGCACCCAGCACAGACCCAGGCCACTGCAATAGCGAGAGATGAATGGCGATGGCGTACAGGTATGACTTATCCGATAATGTGATACTCGACGAGTCATTTGCTTGTGCACTTTGAGACGTGGCCACACGATATTTATATACGTGAGGAACCATGATGTAGTATTGAGCGAGGATGGCAAAGACGATGGGAGTCGGGCCAGCGGGCATATAATTGAAGAGGCCTGCTGATATAGGGCGCAGTACCACCATGATGATCGGGGGAATCACGGCAGTGAACAATGAAGACACGACGAGAAAGGACTATGGATACATCAGCTTTCGGTCGTGTGTTTGTTCGCGAAGGCGTATCTATTGGTGACACTCACGGCATATTTTTTTGAACCCCACATGCGCTCGACAACCCTCAAGTTATATAACGACATGGCGGCAAACAGCACCTCGGTCGAGTTGGTATAACAAAGCTGATAGGTAAATAGCCTCCATAGTTGCCTATACTTCCAGAGGTGTGTGTCGATAGAAATGTAGAAGTAGTGCTTGACATCAAGCATGCTGGCGCCGATGGATACCGACACTAGACCGAGCACCAAAAGCCTGGTAACGGGGGCGTTTGTGAATGTCATGGTATGCTTTCTCAAATGGTATATCTGCTATATGCTGCTATCGATGCATGCTGAGTGCTAAGTGGTCGATGCGGATGGCCGGGCTGTCAGAAGCGGCGCATAAAGTGGAAGGGAGACCAATTCGTGCAGTATGAACGGCTCTGCCATGCAGGAGAAGGAAGAAGGTCACGAGAAAAAGAAGGAAAGAAACAGCAGCAGAATTAGTTTGCTATTGCAGGAACGTTGCGGTAGGTATCTACACAAGAACTGCTTGAGGTGCTGCGTGGCATGACGAGCGTCACGTGCAGTTCTCTGCCCGGAGCAGCGAAAATGTGGAAAGGTCCCATGTGGCATGGGCTGGTAGTGGGAGCTCCACGAACTGGCGCTAGAAACAGCGCGCAGATGTCAGTACTTTCCTCCATGGTTCATGGTTGTATGTGTTGTTGGCCTGCAGGACGACCCATCCATACTGAAGTACGCAGTGCGCATGCTTCGTCTGAACACAGTGGCTGTCTGTGTTGTCAGAATCAAACGATGCCTGCTCAGAAAGGCGCGCACGTGTTAATAAATGCAGCGAAACAAAGCAGTTCATAGCAGTGTCTTGTCCTGGGTCATACTATTCCACGATCCCAACCTACTGGTGCAATGACGGAATAATGAAAATAAGTGGCATGGAAGGAGCTGCTGCCTGGGCACTATCATAACCACAACTGCCCTGTGCACCCTGTACACTCCGACAATCCGGCCCAGAGCGCGCCTAAGCTCGCTGCAAGCTCTCTAACTAGTGCCCGCCAGAACAATGATTTCTCGCCCATCCTTTTCCAACAGGACGTCACTTCGAGATACATCCGACCGTCTACAACCCCCAAGGTGCACCTCTTGTATCCTGTTCCGATTGCTCTCCTCGAAGTTTTATCACCTTGGAACCCCCTTTATTCCTTATTTGGCTGATAGAGAAATCCATTCGTTTAGCTTTCCTTATATAATACCCCCAGGCAGAAAGAGTGGAGTAGGAGAAAACTACTCCGAAAGGACCTGGACTATCAGCTCGTCCATCACAGGCAATCAATCGGCAAAGAGGGGAAGCCTTGGATAGAATCTTCATCGACATAATTGGCTTTCTTGCGACGTTTCGTTCACTGTACATGTTTGAGGGGTCTGCGTCGACCTTTAATTGCCATTCCAACAAGTCCGACCTTTAGTTCGCCTGAAATCTACGTCGCGGCTAGTTTAATACGGATTCCCGTGGCAACATCTTGCATACATAAACGCCTCACTCTCCACTTCTTGAAGTCGTCCTACAAGATAGCCCCTTTCTGCTAGTCGCCCCGGGCTTGGCCATCGAATCCCGCTTGTTGACATTCAATTCTCTCGCTGGTACTACGAAACGAGCTCGCAAAAAGGTGTTACGGTGTGCGGTGCGGGCCACCAGGAAGCCTAAGAGAGAGCAAGCAGAGTTGATTGGAGAGGTGGAGCTGTGGTGTTCTTCAATAGTTGCTTGCTGGCTCAGGCAAGGTGAGAGTATTATGCCTCTAGCTAATGTTGGCTCTATCGTCTTGCACCACATTGTTTTCCTCACTCACTTGGTTTACATAAACCTTGCCTTTTCCCATGCCGAGCCCAGCTTGCTTGTCGTCCTCTACTTTGTCTCCAAGCTTCTCGCTAGGCGACCAGAGGACCTGGATCCGGCAACATGGCCGCCAGCGGTGCCCAAATGGTGAGGACGGACAATGCTCGCTCCAACTCACCTGAATGTGGATATGAGTCTCCCAGCGAGCAAAACCAACCCGGCTTCTTTTCATCGCCCTCGCCTACCCCTAGTATACAGAGGGCTCAATTTGCTTCTCCTGCTGCAACCCTCGTACCATCCTCGCCACCGAATTGTGATGCGCGGCCGCTCTCAAGTGCCGTCCCTCGACCAAGAATCTCCTTCAACCGAACTCTGTTTCCGTCAAATCGGTCGAGTATTAATCATGTCATGACCAACGCCGAGAAGCTGGTTCCAACCGGGAAGGTGACTTTAAAGGACCGCGTTGCATGCTATCAATGGACCTACTTTACGATGGTATGAGTGATCGGTGCCAAATCCCCTCTGACTGTACTGACGATGGCTTGCAGACGATGGCTACTGGTGGTATAGCCAACGTGCTTCACGCATGTATGGAGCTCTCGCGAAGTCAACTTCTACTGGAACAAGTGAAAATCTAATTTGCCATAGCATATTACCGAGCTAGTTGGATCACTTATGTTGGCACGTTCTTTTGTCTTTTGAACATCGCCTTGTTTGTGATGAACTGTATTCTACTTTGCTCACGTTTCTACATGCGCCCTGGAAGTTTTACGAATTCCTTCACCGACCAAGTCGAATCTCTTTTTATCCCTGCCTTTGTAGGTATGTCGAGAACCTTGATCTGCCCAAACACTAACATCGTACAGTTTGTTTCGTGAGAAAGCCACCTGAACCCACCTCGACTGAACTCCCTAACATACGGCAGAATTGTCATCATATTTATTAATATATGCGAATACGGCGTTCCTCATTGTGGGGCCTGGCTACTACAGACAATGCAAGTGTCGTTTTGGGTTTATGCCGGCTTGAGTGCCGTGGCCAGTGCTGGCTTATATCTCATTTTGTGGTCAACTCTGTACATGCTTCCCACGATGACAATAGACATATTTAACAACTAGTACAGCTAACACTTCTTAGAGTATTTCCTGTACATATGATGACGCCTACATGGGTTCTTCCTGCGTATCCCCTTCTCCTGACATCCTCTTTTGCAGCACATCTCATCGAAGCTGCAGACACCTCCGGACATCCCCTTGCCATCAACAAGACGGCAATTGCACTTTGCGCGACCGCAACACAAGGCACTGGCTGCCTCATTGCCTTTATGATTTCCGCGGCTTTCATCTACCGCCTTATGACCCAAAAGCTACCTCGAGACATGCAACGGCCCGGTGTTTTCATCTCTATTGGACCCTTTGCATTCACCGCCGCTGGCATTGTACAGCTTGGAATTCAAGCCAAGAGCATTGTCCCCCAAGATTTCCTCGCGGTCCCAAATGCTGCCGACATCATCAAGGTCGTGTCGGTGCTCGTGGGTTTGTGGCTCTGGGGTCTGGCAATGTGGTTCTTCCTCGTGTCTGTCGGGTCACTTTGGAAGTATACTCGAACTGGGCATTCAATACCCTTTCAGATGACATGGTGGTCGTTTGTGTTCCCAAACACCGCGCTGGTACGACCCGTAGTACACACCCGCTTCCTTTGCGAACCGACAAACTGACTGGATCCCAATTAGGTCGTTGCCACCGAAACCATGGGTGACGTATTCGACAACAAGGGCCTTCACCTCTTTAGTGCAGCGATGACTATTGCCCTCATCATAG
The DNA here is from genome assembly GCA_032433595.1 of Conoideocrella luteorostrata. NCBI lineage: Eukaryota > Fungi > Ascomycota > Sordariomycetes > Hypocreales > Clavicipitaceae > Conoideocrella > Conoideocrella luteorostrata. The sequence goes on from JASWJB010000049.1 coordinate 24,237, forward strand.
TTTGGATCGGCGTCTTCATCACCATGGTATATTGTCTACGGACGAGGAAGTTACTCTGGCCAAAGGACGTCTTTGCCTAGTCGACAAGGACCCCTCGCCGAGCACCTTCACGCCCTAATGTGTCATTGCTTCATTCTGGACTCGCATTCGGCGTTTAGCTCTGTGGGAAGCGCAGCTGCGGACCCGCTTCGATCACATAGATGGGAGGAGCCTTGTTGGCAACTTTGGATTGGATTAGTATCCTAAGTTCCTAGAATAACTCTAATTTTCATGGCTATTAAATTAGAAGCAGTAGGTCCACGACCACAGCCTGGGTGAAGTGCACTGTGAATCAGCGTCCCAAACAATACAGATAAATGGTCGGTCCATGAGTCTTCTATTCCAACCTCAAACGGTCATGAGGTCGTTTTCTATTGCTCCCAATACTGCATGCTTTTCAATTAAAAACGGACGTCTTTCCGGCCCACTTTTGATTTGCCCGTCGCTTACAATTGCTGCATCGCACCACACAGTAAAATACCGGGGGCGGGGGGGGGGGGTTAGATCCGTCATCGAAATCCAATAATGTACATCATTAACGCCGTGATCACCGCCCAAGTGACAAAATATTCCTTGGCGCAAATGGCCGTTGTTTCAAAAACGGGCCGAGACAAGGAAACCTCAGACCTGTTCATCTAGAGCTTGGCCTTGGGTTCGGCAGGTTCGGCAGTCGCATCAAGGTTGATGGTTACTTCCCCGGTCTTAGGGCCGTTGCCGAAGAAAATAACCTGGACTGTGAGATCGTCCCTACATCGCTACTCTTAGCACAACATGTTGAACTGGGCGGCAAAGACAAGAGGGTGAAGTGAAGTGATGACAACAGTTGAACAAGTGTGTATTTAGGTGACTTACCGGTATCTTCGAGAGAATGGAGACGGCAGAGTGAGCAATGCTCGGACTTGCTCATCGTTATTGCCGCCGAGAGCGTTTCTGACCAAATGCGTTGCCACATTCTTATCCTTGACTGTGAAACGGTCCTTTGCGTCGGGGTTGATTCCCCACTGCTGAACACGAATAGGTGTTCTTTGGCCGTCGAGATTGTTACCCTTGGCTTGTTCCACTGGCAGAGGCTTATTCTGCGATCCGAAAATCTTAGACCAAGCTGCATCGAATTGAGAAGAAGAGGAACCCGCGGCCTGGCTTTCGATCCATTGGCCTACTAGGCCGACGACTTCTTCGTTGGTGAGCATTTCCCATAGACCATCGGTGGCGAGGACGACAAAATCGCCCTTGTCGGGTTGGATTTTGGTGGTAGTGACGATGGGCTCGGCGGTCACGTAGGGCGGTGTTTTGAGTAAGGGAGACGGGCTGCGGCCGAAGAAGCTGCTTCGTAGCTTACCAGCCACGTCGCGGCTCCATTTGTAGACGGCATCGCCAAAAGCACGCGATGGCTCTAGGCCTCCGAGGACACGGCCGTTCCGAACGACGTTCTCCTCTCCGGGATGCTCTTTGCGCATGCGCGCTGCTTCGTTAGGATTGCCGCCGGTCTGGTCCTCGGAGAGCGCCGTCGCCGTCCACTTTCCCGACTCCGATCGACGTCCAAGGACAGCCCTTGAATCTCCCGTGCATGCTACACGGAGGAGATTGCTTCGGCTATCATAGAAGGACAGTAGGGCACAAGATCCGGACAGAGCTGGCTGTAGCAGTTCGGCAGCAACAGCCTTAGAGCTGGCCTTGAATACCTTTTCTACACTTTTGTGGACAATCTCATTGTCCAGGCGGTTGAACCCCGTTTTGATAGCCAGGTCAATCGCCTCGTCGGCGGGCAAGCTAGCCTTGGCTGACTTGTATGTCTCGTTGAGTTCTCGTGCAACATAGCTGATGAGGCTTTCGCGCAGAGTTGCCGATGTAGTCCAACCCCTAGACGAATGATTAGCACCAAATCCCAGACGCAGCGTGAGGACGAGCAAGTCGCTAGCAAAAACCACTTACGAATGCCCGTCAAAAACACCCCAGAACATCCAATCACTGCTTGTCCCCTCAACGCCAGCCGCCCGACTGGGAACCTCGACGATCTTCTCGGCATGGTCATCCTCGATAGGGTCATTACTAGGCAACTGTACTAAATCATATCTTGTAACGCCTTGGCCACGGTTTACAGAAAAGGACTGCTCCAAATTTCGCAACTTCTCCGTAGCTTGGTCTGACGTCAACATCTCGACGATACGTCGGCCGTCAGATGTCGGTTTCGAAATGGGACCTTCTCCGACTATTGTGCCTTGCCTCAGCTCGTCCGCTCCGACAACCAGAACAGTGCGCGTCGGAAGGGCATCAGCAGCAGCGCCTTTGGTCGACGTGAAGCTGCGCGCGGCGGATGGTCCTCCTGGAACACTGGTCGAATTGTACGAGTACCAAGCTCCGTACCCGACGACGACGCTGGAGACCAGAGCGACGGGCAGACGACGGAAGTACATGGATGACCTCAGTGGTTCATTGGCGGTCGGTTGGCGATGGGCGTTCTGGCTGGCGGCGGAGAAGATGGCGCGGCGGGAGGTTGTTGAGGTGCGGGAGAGGTTGCGGACGGCGCTGAAGTATGATGATGTCGTCCGAAACACTCTGAGGGCTGCGCGGTGCATTTGGTCGGTTGGTGTGGAAGGTTGGCTGGGGTGCCCGTGAGTCTGCGGAGGGTTGCTGAAGCTACCGAAGCTGCTTGGGTATCGCTGCCAGAAGCTACGGCTGATGATGATATTGCTAGATGGCCTGCGGCGGCGACTCTCCGACAATAGATAACGAGTAACGGCCCCTTGTAGGACGATGCCGCATCAGCTCGCCGTGGAGCATGTGTGACAGAAGGGGAGGGGAGGAGCTGCTGTTGAAGAGGGAAGATAAGGGTGAAGGATAATGGTGGTGGTAGTTAGGGAGCTGCTAAATCAAGCTAGTGGTTCGTTGGGTATACCAAGGATGTAGGCAGTGAAGGTTCATGACTACGTCGGTCTGGATTAATGGCAGCACGGGATTGGCCGCGCAGCCGGAAGCAGGAGCCCACCTGCATCTGCAACCGCACCTGCAACTCGTACCGTAACACGTTCCCTAGCTGAGAGGCCTGCCATAACTTATCCGGTATCATACAAAATATGTTTGCACAGCATTTTTTATTTACTTTACTCGCACGTATCATCAACAGAATTCATATATTGCATGCACCATCTCTCTGGACCATTTCGCCGATCGTCTCAACCAGCCCTGGGCGTCTTTCTGCACTTGACCCGCCAAGGTGCAGATGAGCACATATAGCATCGCACGTGAGACAGCATGTCGTTGATAACTGAGCCAATTCGCAACATGACCAAACCATAATGGCATATTTGCATTCTTAATTATTATTCTTTTTTTCTTTCTCAGATCAGGGGTTCTAAACCATTATATTTCTAATTATTGCCTTTCGCCCATCTACATTTTATATATCCATCTGCATCTAAATTGGTTTTACCGTTATCGCACGCTATGTACGGAGTAAAATGCCCATCAATTCCCCACCAAATCCCCAGATTTGCGTCGGCGCCCCTCTATGTAACACCGAGCAAGACATCCATCCTCACATGCCGCCCCATCAGCTTTGCATCTCATCGCATCAACTGTCAACACCATTCACACAGCGACATTTCAATGCCATAGTATATGAGAATCTCAATTTCCTCGTTCAATCCGCTTGCACATACTTTCCTCTCCTATAATCGTACCCCGCCTCATTTCAAATGGCCCAGCCGAGCTCCTCCCTCTCTGGAGCCGAGCGCATCCGCTCGCTTCAAGACGAAGATGCTGTATTCCAAGCCTTTGACGCATATCCTTGGACAAAAGATAAGACGTTTCTAGTATGCAATTTCCCAAGTTACACGCTCTATTATCATGAAGTTATCCTTTTATTCCCGTACAAAACGTCTGCCTCGACCATCGCATCTGACACATGCTAGTCCGGCCTCTCCGCCATCCTTGGACCCCCAGACTCCTCCAACGGCTCACCTGCCGACATGGCCATTCACGCCCGCATATTCTACTACGCACAGCGAATAGGTGTGCAAATTGATTTCGCCTATTACAAAAACTGGCTAGCAAAGCATACCGACCACTTGCCACCTCAAGTCTTGCCTGAAGAGTATCTTTCATCCAAGGTCGAGCCTCTGCTCCCGTGGCAGCAAGCCGCTCCTAAAGCCGATCTATACGTTGATCGAAAAGCTGCTGCTGATGCTGCTGCTCCTTCAGCGACTTCTGGGGATGGCCAACCCAGCTATCCGATGGGGTTTGCTGAGATGTTGAAATTGCTTCAAGAAGGCAAGGAGATTCCTGGCATCAGGCAGATCCCCAATACCGTTGCTAGAGATCCGGTATGTCCTTTACTACTTACAAAACTGCGCTGAAGTGGCGACCAGGTAAATGTCTAATCAAATTATATAGTCCATCAAGCCCGTTGGCGCTAGGGCTGCTCCGAAGAAGCCTTGGGAGAAAGATTCCCCACAAGAAGCTCCAGAGCTGAGTCTTCCTAAAGCTCTCGACGTAGAATTCCCTCCACTTGAATCAGAGCCTGTTGAGCATGCATCGACGACTGAAGCAGTAGCTTCCTGAGGGCTTCTGTATTATTTTTGTTCATTTGTGCTTCTAGCATATCACGGGCTATGCATACTGGCGAGGCGTCAATGTCGTCATCATGTCATTGCGACGCCATTTGCGCAGCCTTCATCGTTGCGTTGGGGAGTTTTATAGAGGTGGATTGCGCGCATATAAATACCATAGTTTGAAATTTGAGCGTGCGATATCGGGAATCCAACTAACACTCAGGCGTGAACATGGTGGGAGGTCAGCGTGGATTTCTTCACGTAGCATGATTAGCATAGTCACTAAGCAGTATGGCGATACGCTATAGTTTAAAGTAAACTTCTTATATTATGCAAAGGCGATAATGACTTCAAGATCCGAATAAACACAAACTCAATTCCTTAACGATATGCCCCTCCCCCAAATCGTGGGCCAGGGCCCATACGACCACCCATTCCAGGACCAACGCCGGGACCAGGTCGCGTAGTCACGGCATGGTTGGTGCAAAGCATGCCAACTCGGGATCCGAATTTGGAGCCACGGAGAGACACCATGTGCTTTCGAATGTGAGCTGCCACCATCTCCCGATGCTGAGGCGTGGCATTGTTCAGAATCCACTGCACTAGATAGTTGCCATACTGGTCGCTCGCAATGTCGATCAAAGGGATTCGGGTCCTGTCCAAGCGTCCCTCGCAAACTCGGTCTAGATAACGCCCCAGAAACTCACTTCCGCCGATCTTCAAACACTTTTCCACCACTTTAGACGCAAATTGGTCAGTACTATACTCAGCTGCATAACGAATGACATGGTCAACAGCCCTGCTACGGTCTGGAGGCGCGCCATGCTCGCAAATATGCTGAATGCACCAGTTTCCGAATTGGCCATGAGCCACGATATCAATATTGGCGAGGACTTCTTCGATACATGGTCTCTGTGAAGAATTATTAGTGCCAGAAGTTACTAACAGCGTCATAGACGCGTACCTTGTCTTCCTCCAAACAATTCTCAAAGATATTCTGGACAACCAAGCTGCCGGTTTCACCCAACGCCACTTCATGCCACATGCCTCGCAAAGCCTCGTTGACGTACTTCATAATTTGAGGCGGAGATTCAGTCCATCGAAGCTCAAAAAGCTTCTGCCATACATGGCAAGCATAGCGATGTATAACTGTCTCAGGAATGCGGCGGAGAAGCTCATGAACCATGATGGCTTTGTATTCTTCAGGCACCGAGTCAAACGCCTTTTGCACCACATGACATCCAAAGGGATCCATGGACAAATTGAGAGTGTTGCAGCGTATAGCCTGGGCAATTTTAATCACCTGCTCCGGAGTTCCGTGCTCAAAGCATCGCTGAACTAGAAAGTTGCCGAACCTGTTGATCATCAGAGGGTATGCCTGTGCCACAATAGCTTCCACGATATCATATTTCTGATCAGGCGTGCCGACTTTTAATTTTTGCTGTAGGAATATAGAAGCTTGTTGATCATTATTGCACACAATCTTATCGACTATGTATTTCCAATTGCAAGTCACATTGCGGTCGAGAAGACGTCGATAGTTGAGAGGCTCAGTTGGAGGCAAATATGTTGGGCCGTCGGTAGGAATACCCTGCTTTACATATATTCAGTAAATGTCAAAAACTCGAGGATGATTAAAGCTTACTTCATTCTTCCAGTTTGTTTTGGATGTAAATTCAGATGCATGGGGTGATAGTGGGGTGCCTACGGGTTGCTGCTGAAAACCAGGATATGCTCCCATACCCATCCCACCGAGACCAGGTGGCGGATGCAATGTCCCAGAGGGCATAGCGCCTCCCAGTGCTTCGTATTGAGGAATTGGTCCTCCACTTACGGGGTTGTAACCAATGTTTGGGAGGTGATGAGAGTTGCCGACCCGGTGGTCGTACCGATGTGGGCGACGACTTGCAGATTGACGCATCACAAGATCCGAATCAGGGCTCAGACGATCTCCACGGTAGCCTTCCATCATCGGGTAAGGAGTGGTTTGGTCAGGGAACGCCGGATTAAACCCGCGATTACCAAGCCAGGTTCCTGGTTGCAGCTCGTTGCTTGCACCTTGACGAACATTGCTGGGGAAAGATCCGTTGGAATTTCCCCAGATACCCTTGGCACGGCCAAATGCAGCAGTGGACATGTTATCACTTGTGTCCGATTGTTCATCATCTGTAGTGGGCCAGGTACTGTCGCGAGAGGTTAAGCCGGCGCTTATGCCTCGCATCATATTGACAGGTTGTATATCAGTGTCACCCTCCTTGAACAAACGGGTGGACAGCTCCTGATCCAATTTCGAAATCTTGTTTTGTGCATGTGCAAGCTGCAGCTTTAATCGAAGGACCTCATCTGATTCAGAGCGAGCGTCATCCATAGTGGCACTAGCTGGACGAGTGCTAGGCGCTGTGGATGAGAAACCCTCAGTGGCTGGCGTGATAGGCAGTGAGTTGCTAGAGGATGTGTGGCCAGGTAGTTGTTGACACATGTTCCCGTCGTCTTCTCCAGATTTGAGAGCTTCGTTCTGTTGATTAAGGACTGCCTTTTGCTCCGAAAGTCTCGCCAAGAGCTTGTCCATTGGATAACATTCGTTGGTGGCGTATCCTTGGCCGGCTTCCTGCTTGTCCGTGTGCATTAGACAGAGTCTTCTAAGACAGAGGAAAGATGTGAAACCAACCTTAGGGCCAACTTGGTTGGCCAGCTTCGATGAAGTTAACACATTAAGACTTTGCTGTCCCGGGATGGATGATGAATGTTCCTGGACAGAGCCAGGTTAGTGTTTTGGGTCGTAGTAGGGAGAGAAACTAGGATAGAACAGGATGCTGGGATTGGGTAAAAGAAAGAAAGAAAAACCGCAACACCGATAGGCAGAGGGAAAAGATGGTACATGAGCTCTACACTTACGTTAACTTGGTTAGCTGGTGAAGGTCGACCGCTGCCAAACTTTGCTGTGTCTTCCTGAAAACACAGTCCGGGGATGATTCCTGTTCGTTGAGGTGGTGAGCCTCGAAAGTCGGAAATGGGCATGTTGGGTTGTTGGGGTTGATGCAGTTGGAAGGGCTGAGATGTATTGAAAAGAAAAATAAATAAGAACGACTGCTCCGTTTTGCATGGGGCACAGTCAATAAGATTATGAAGATTTCACTCAAAAAAACAGATCTGTTAGATCGCAGACAGAGGTGATGTGGAAAAACCAAGACAGTGGGCGCAAAGAAATCAGCAGAGATGGAGAAGAAAAGAAGAAAAAGAAGAAAAGATTGTCTTGACGAAAGATGGCTGCAGCATATGCTGGGTGATGCGAGCAGATGAAAGAACGACCTGACAGAGGGAATGGCAAGTGCCGACAAGTGTAGAAATGGCTGGGATCATCTCCGTGGCACAGATTAGAAGAAAGAAAGGGCAAGATAAATGGCAATAAACGAGAGTCAAGCGAGCATCTTCGCCGGAGAGAGAGAGAGAGAGGAGATGGTGTGGATTGGAAAGACGATGGGACGATTGGAGAAGAAGCTGAGGCCAGCAAAAATACTCGAGTACAAAGAGCGTGGTCGAGCTCGGCAAAGCCCTGGGCAGCCGCATACAACTGCAAACACGACCGTGGCAGGTGGAAGCACAATAAGGCACCGAGAACCTGCCGACTTCTCCTTGGCGTCGACTCCTTTCGCCATGCAACGAATTAGTTGTAACATGTGGGCTCACGGCATACCGAGCAGCAGATTGGGAGTTGAAAGTCTGATCTTCGGTGTGCAACCTATGCGCTGATCAGTGTCTGCTGCGACCAACGCCAGGATTCGACCTCGTGTCTCTGGATCCCGGCCGTATGGTTCGATGACATTGTGTACGACTAGTTCTACAGGCCAGAAGTTTGAGTGCTCCATACCACTTTGTGCAAGTGAAGTCATGCTCTAATTAATTCTCCCAGCCAAGATGAATGCATGGGGAGTAGCTCGTACAGTAAATATACACTCCAGTTTGGAGTCTCCAAGTGTTTCTTCGCACTCCCGTCTAGGTAGCATCGAGCGCTCCTTTCCTCTGCCATTTCGATCGATTATGCGAATTAATACCGCATCACTTGTGTATTTCAGCACATCGTCGTCCTGCCGCAACTTTAAACCACCGTCTCATCGCTTCCTTCCGGGTTTCTCGGCTGTATGTCATATTAGCACGCGTTATGCGTCCATCGGTTTAGCAATTGACATACCAGGAGGACCATTCTTCTTCTTCGGCGCGCTCTTTCCACGTTGTTTCAGCCTGCACGAAAATTTGGTTAGTTTTGTCTTCCAAACCTTTTTGAGTTGTTTGATCTCGGGTCGGCGTACTCTTCGATATACTCAAATCGGTCCTCCTCGCCCTCATCCCATGTCGCAAGAACCGGACCAAACTCGCGCTTCACATCCTTGATAGTGGCAACCTTTCTCGGGTAGTAAGCAGCGACTGCCGGGCCTTTCAATCGTTGGCGCAGGACCTTGTTGCCCATGCGGACACCTTCTGGATTGAATGTCGTGGCGAAAACTTGGCATTGTGCCTGCGTATCGTCAGCTTTGTAGATGGAAATAACCATTTACGTATCGCACCTTCATCAAATCTAGGACCCGTGCTCGAGGAACACTCATCTTGGGATGCTTGTTGATGTTGTCGTATCGTGATTTTTTTTTTCCCTGCGGCGAACAAATGGTGACATGATGTCGATCGAAACCCCAGCTCAAGGAGCAATTACCAGCACTGATTGGCTGCAGAGCTTCCGTTAGAACCCACCTGCCAGTGGGTTACTTGTGTGCAAAAAGCTACTACGATTGTCGGCAAGCATCGCCAACAAAGCAGTATTATTTACATACTAAATAACTCAAAAGAGAAACTTCTTTATTAGTGCATGTATCTTTATTAACAACTGTAAATTAAGAATATAATTACTTTCAGCTTTTTCGTTTTCTGTATTTAGTTCCTTTTCGTTTTAGCGAAATTCAAGATGCTACTGTACACGGTGTGTCGTGGGACTTGGCTTGCTGACAGTCGCCACTAGTAGTAGCGCCGACAGCCATTTAACGATAACTATGTAGTTGATCTTCATGACCTTCTCCCTTGTAGCCTTTAGTTGTCGTACTGTTATACCCTTCTATTCGTTGTGTTCCAGGTTTCTAGTGGGATGCTAGATCCGATGCTTAGATCGTCAGAAACGACTGTTACAACAGAGTCCGGAGCACGTAGGAAAGAACGCTACGGAGTAACTATAGAGTAGGCTTATCACTACAGTAATTCCTTGTTATTGTACGCTGCTGTAGATAAGTGATATAATTATATTCCTCTAGTATACTACGAGTTATGAGTATGATTATATACTGTTTTTTTAAATGTTTTTTTTTTCAGTTCATCTCATTTTTAGTTTGGCACTTTGTTCAGGCACTTTGCCCACCGTAGCTACGGTGCTATTGCTTCTGAGGCCCCCACATTTTGTCCCTCCTCACCGTCTCCTTCACATCACATACTTCCAAAAGATGGGCAAACGGCAGGCGTCCAGCCTCGAATCATATGATAACGATGAGGTTCACGGGAGCAAAAGAAGGCATACCCATGCGATACCTCACACAACGCCGTGGACCTCATCAGAAATCTCCGGCCTCCCACCCTTGCCGAAAATTCATGACGCAGAGCTTGAAAAAACCGTCTTTCGCCATCCTGGATTGAGCGAATTTGGGCCAAGTTATGAACGACTCGAATGGCTAGGCGATGCCTATCTGGAACTGATATCAACCAGCCTCATCTTTCAGACATTTCAGTCAACGCCCTCGGGTAGATGCTCGCAGATCAGAGAGCAGTTGGTGCGCAACACCAATCTCTCTGGGTACTTTCGCGAGTACGGTCTCGACGCCAAAGCACAGCTTCCCGCCGACGTGCATACTTTTCATGGCCGTGGCAAATCAAATGACAAGGACATTATCAAAATACAAGCCGACATGTTTGAAGCATATGTCGCAGCTGCCATCATCTCAGATCCCGTAAATGGCATGACCAACACGGTATCTTGGCTCAAGGCCTTGTTCGGCAGGACGATCAAACACCAAATCGTGGCATATGAGAAGACCCAAATGACTACAAGACAGATTCAGACTACCCTTGCATCAGAAAGCGGTGTTGATGCAGATGATGCAAAGAAGACTGTCAAGAATCTCAACGCCAAAGACCAGCTACGCGCAGAGATAGGTGCGAAAGGCGTCGACATCCGATATGAGGATATGCCAGGGCCTCGCAAAGACAAGCACTCTGGCCTCCCTCTCTTTACAGTAGGGGTGTACCTGGATGGCTGGGGTGAGCAGGATAAGCTACTTGGGTACGGCACAGCTCTCGGGAAGAAGGAGGCTGGTCAGAAGGCCGCAATGAGGGCAATGGAGAACAAGAAACTTATAAAGGTTTATCAGGCCAAAAAGGCTGCTTTTAAGGAGGACCAGAAACTAGACCCCGATGGCCTTTGTTCTTGACTCATGGCGCAACAGTCCTGTCACATTTAATAATTCTGCTTCTTCAGATACCCCATGAAGTCACACAGAATGACTTTCATTTCACCAATCTACGTAGAGAATACTGTCACACCAAAAAGAAAAAAAAAAAAAGTCCAGCGAGCAGAACGAGCATAGACACTAGAGGTCGCACACGTGACAGATTCTGCTATGAAGTATGCAACATCTACCAAGAGTATATTGTACTAAGGACGGCATGTTGGCGACGACATCGTCACTGATTAAACCTTTCTATTATTGTTTCCAATCACAGGGCAATGAGCAATCCAGGTAAATTTGCAACTGAGTATAGTATTGTAGTAAGTAAGCGTATTGGCCTCTTGTGAAACTTTCCTCCCTTTACTCGGGACTCTCAGCGCTACAACGTTGAAGCAACGGAGCGGGCTAATTTGGGAACGGGCGGCACCGAATTGGGGCGAGTAGGTACTTTAGCCCGAAGCCATATGCCTCGGCGAGCAACACTTGGTGTCGTGCGTGCCTGACGCTCATACTCATGTGCTTACGCTAGCCACCCCACCCGCCTCACAGCGCGCACCCAGGGCCTCGGTACGCCTATCCGTCATTCCTGGTGGACGGAATCCGGGCGAAAGAAACCGTCATCCGCATCATTTTACATTCGCGATTGACGTCCTGCACTCCATTTTCTTCGCACTCTAGTCACACGGCCTGTCAAGAAAGCGTCCACCTACCGATCGCGGCCCGAAGAAACTCGGATCGGCCAGCTGTGTGATATTACTCTCTGCCTGGTCCAAGATACGCCGAACCACCAATCCGCTGTATCGGGGTCCACAGCGCGCCTCCTGATCAAACTCGCATTGTCAAATTATACAACCGATATCTGCCCTCTGATTCCCACACAGAACTCTTGGAAGCAAGGAAAGTGAATACACACGTCAGAGGCAACTAGGTGCGGCATCTGCTGCGCCTATCTTCAATATGGCTGACTCCGTGGGTATGTGGAATTCCCTTATCAGATTATCCCTTACCTCTGTCAGCAATGCTCACATATTCCCCTCATTGCAGATCGAGTCTTCGTCCATGCCTTAAACACAGTCAAAAAAATACCCAAGACGGGCGCCTCACGGCCGCCGCCATCAGACCGGCTGCGCCTCTATGGCCTGTATAAACAAGCAATGGAGGGAGATGTTGATGGGGTCATGGAGCAACCTACAGCAGGGCCGTTCCTTACAGCAGAGGAACTTCATAGAGAAAGGGACAAGTGGGACGCGTGGAATGCGCAAAAGGGCCTGAGCCGCACGGAGGCCAAGCGAAGATACGTCGAGACACTCATCGAAACCATGTACCGATATGCAAACACAACGTGCGTTACACCATGCAAGCCAGCCCAACCCCGGCCCAGGCCTAGGCTTCTCTATCATGTGGTTTCCACTTTGCTAACAGAACACCATAGTGACGCCATCGAGCTCGTTACCGAACTCGAGTTCGTCTGGAATCAAATCAAACACAACAACACCCCGAGCTCCACAGATTCCTCTCCAAAAGCGGCCGGCTCGAGCAAAGCGCCTCGTCAATTCCAACAACCACTCAGCGGCAGCGAAGGTCCCATGAAGATTTTAAGCCCCATGAGCGAACAGGACGAGGCGGAACTAAGATCGCAGAGACTGATGGATCTCGATGATGCGGCGGAGGAAAGCAGGGACCAAAAGTCGACTCGGTGGCAGAAGAAGGTTGAGCGAGCTGTCACTAAGCTGTCAGCGGAAGTGGCAGCCTTGCGAGAGCAAATAACCACAGGGAGGGAGTGGCGGTCGAAGAAAGACCGCAGCTTTCCTGCTTGGTTCGGCTGGATTCTCTGGGTGCTGCTGAAGCATCTGGTGGTGGACTGCGTCATGCTTGCGATCGTGTTGATATGGATGCGGCGACGCAAGGACCGGCGGCTCGAGGACTTGGTCCGGACAGCCATGAAGCTTGTTAGAGAATATGCGCGAAAGGTCCTGCCATCTAGGTGAAGAGCCAATCCCAAGCTTTTAATGACGATATGCAGCGAATTTCACTAGATTCCATCCCGCCTCAGCAAGTTACTTTTCTCCTAGACACAAAATCTCGCCCTAAAAGCAGCCACAACGATTCTTGGCGCACAGTGCCGAGCATCCAGCTAGATGCTGCGCGGGCTTGCAACATTCGCTTCCCGGCAGTGCGAGCCACATACATTCACTTCTATTGGTGTTTGCCAGCCTCCAGACAGTGCTCGAGACTACAACTACGGCCGGCTTTCAGCATATCGAAACGAGAAAAGGAACACTGCCACACCGCCGCGAGGAGCTACTGCGCCGCTCGAAGTATCGTTGATCGCGCAAGGCAAGCCCTCGCATTAATGAAGAACTCAAGGGCCCCCTTTGTATTTCAAGTAGCATATTTACATGTCTTGCCATATGTGAGGATAGTTTAGCAGACACCGATCGTCACACAACCACAACCAGCGACTTGCCCACGCTTGGTATTAGGATCTGCATAGATGTAAATATACGTGCGTGCGCACGAATTAATACGTACCTGAACATGAGGGCATTCATGACCTGCATCGTACAGACCGTGCTCTGCACTGCAGCTATTCTCCGCATGTAGTCGATTCGAAGGCGTTGGTAGTTACTGGCGACGCAAACAATGGTAGTGCAATAGCTCCCCTCATTCTTGTCATACACTCCCCACCGCACTCCACCTCTCTTCTCGTGAGGCCTTGCAGCTTTCGAAATCGGTCAAAAACCGCTGCGTCGCGATCACAACCTCCACCACCACCACTGGTGCATTATCAGAGCAAACACTTTCAACCGTTCCAGCCACCATCGCCTTATCGTGGACCCTCATCAATATTCGTCCACCAAGTCCTACCAAATGCCACAAACCATTCCTCTACCACAACCACAATCACAACCACAATCACAACCACAACCACAGCCTCAACCTGAACCTCAACCTGAACCTCAACATCAAGTCCAAGCCCAAGCCAGCCAACCACCTCATCCTGAAGCCTCACACAAATCATTCCGACCACCCACTCCCCCACGGCCAAGCACAGCACCCCCTCCGCAGCCTCAACATCCAGCCTCCCAGCCCGACGAAATCCCCGCCCTCACATCCATCCACCCAGCCATATACGTCCCCATCCCCGAGGGATTCTTCACATTCCAGCCGCCCTCCTCACCAGCGGAGCACCACGCAGCCGCCATCACAGCAATCGACTCCCACGCCCAGTCAGTCAAAGCGAACATCCGCGCGCTCACAAAGCAGGAATGCGTACGTATCACCCGCCTGGCCGCCCACCATGAAGCCGTCTACCTAGCGCAAAATCCAAACCCCTTACCCACCGAGGCCTCATCGAAGGGAAGATTAAGCTCCGAGGATAAGAGGAGCATGATTGCTAATTTAGAGGCGCCGAAGGAGGCAAATCTGGGGAAGTCACTGCCAAGTCTTCCTGACTTCAAGGCATGGTCGGCGGCGACGCCGGAGGAATGGGGAGAGAGAGAGGTCTTGGCTACCGTGTCGAGGACTATGCATGAGCTAACAGGGTATGATGAACATGTTAGGAGAACGAAGGTGGTTCATGAAGAGGCTTTGAAGAGAGAGGCGTGGACGGCGACGGAAGATCAAGTAATGGAGGATGTGGACGATGTGGTTTAGGTTTAGCCATGTTTGTTATAAGCGGTGCTGCCGGGACCAGCAAAAAGTGGCACTTGGTGAAAAGGATTATATACACTTAAGGAAGGCTTATTATATCATATGGGAGAGTCACATATTATACACGACTGAGTCTGATATGGCAAAATTATTTACCTCCCTACCTCGCCTCCACTTCTAGTCACACCATCATATATGTACAAATGATATCTCCCCGAAACAGCAACAAAGGGAATCTTTTATTTTGGTACAGCCGTTAGAGTCTTATTACGCTCCGTAAGCAACCTGGCCCATCGGCCTGTCCTCCTCCATCCCAGGGGCCATCAGGTTTGTCCTAGAATCACCAGTAGCCTTGGCTACTGAGCAGCGTGCCATAGTTGGTGAACTAAAAACAGTTAGTAAGAAGAAATGATGAATGTCAACATGGAGGGAGAAACGTACCTTCTGGAAATAACATCTGTGAAATAAAAGTTGTCGATGACCTTACTCAACGGTCCTCCTGTAGCCTTTGATCCCTTGTTCTGATCCACCAGTTGAACCTTGCTCAATTGTCTGAGAGCCACGGGCTCGACCACATCGTACGCCGCCAGGGCAGGAGAAATCTCAGCCATGCGGTCACGAACGGCGGCAAGGTCATCATACGGCAGAGAAACGCCCAAAAATTCACTTGCCGCACGAAGTATCTTCCAGTCAGTGCGGGAAGCACCAGGCAGTGAAGTGGCGGCACGAGTCGTCTGAACACGACCTTCGGTATTGATATAAGTTCCAGCCTTCTCGGTGTAAGCAGCACCAGGCAGGACAATGTCGGCAATTTGAGCGCCACGGTCACCATGATGGCCTTGATAGACGACAAATGCATCCTTGGGGATATCGGCTTCGTTGAACTCGTCAGCACCAAGAAGCCAGACGAATTTAGGCTTAGTCTGGGCAGCCTGTGTAGAGGGAGTGGTGAAGCCAACTTCAAAAGCACCAGCTCGTGAAGCTTCCCTCTGGAGGACATTGTATCCGTCCCACTCGGAGGTCATGAAGTTTGCTGCGTTCTTCTCGACAAAGGCACCAACGGTCTCATAGTAAGCTTTTGCATCAGCGTGATCGGTAACACCTGATCCTACAATAATCATAGGTCTCTGGGCGGCTTGAAGCTTCTTGCCGAAGGGCCCAGTGAGCGCCTTCTTCAAAGCAGTGTGGTCAGCGCCAAGGTGCTCAAACTCAAAGGTGGAGTCCCAAGTCTCGCCAACCACTCCAACCTCGAGATCGGATCGGAGCCATTGCTTGCGTATACGGGCGTTCAGGACGGCGGCCTCATGTCTAGGGTTGCTACCAACGATCAAAATGCAGTCAGCCTCCTCAACGCCCCAGATTCGAGAGTTGAACAGGTAATTCGATCGGACGTCAACACCATGGGCAATAGGTTGACTGCCGGTAGGAGTATCGAGGGCAAGATTCTCCGACCCAAGCTTGTTTGCCATATCTTTGGCAACAACAAGAGACTCAACCTCAGTTAGAGCACCAGAAATGATCTTGAACTCATCGCCCTTAGGCTTCTTGGATTCCCAAGCCTTAGCAACCTCGGTGAGCGCCTCCTCCCAATCAGCAGGCTCAAACTTGCCATCACGGCGGACCAAAGGCATGGTCAATCGCTGGGTCTTGAGACCGTCACAAGCGAAACGAGTTTTGTCGTTGATCCATTCCTCATTTACATCATCGTTGAGACGGGGCAGAACACGCATGACCTCAAGACCACGAGAGTCAACCCGAATGTTCGAGCCAAGCCCGTCAAGGACATCAATAGACTCGGTGTGCTTCAGCTCCCACGGACGAGCTCGGAAAGCATATGGCTTAGAGGTCAAAGCACCAACGGGGCAGAGATCGATCACGTTTCCAGACAATTCGGAGTCCAGGTTCTTCTCAAGGTAGGTGCCAATCTGAAGATCGTTCCCACGGCCGGTGGAGCCGAGCTCGGGGGCACCGGCAATGTCGTTGGCAAATCGAACGCATCGTGTGCAGTGAATGCATCGGTTCATCGAAGTTTTGATCAAGGGTCCAATGTTCTTGTCCTCGACTGCACGTTTGCCGCCAATTTCGTGGAATCGGCCACGGTCGGCTCCGTATCGCATAGATTGGTCTTGGAGATCACACTCTCCTCCCTGATCGCAGATGGGGCAGTCAAGAGGATGGTTGGCAAGCAGAAATTCCATAACACCCTCGCGAGCTTTGTGTGTGATGGCCGAGTTGGTCTTGACCACCATGCCAGGCTGTACCGGCCAGGCGCAAGAGGCAACGGGCTTAGGGGCCTTTTCTACCTCGACGAGGCACATTCGGCAGTTTCCGGCAATCATGAGTTTTCTAGACTATCTGTTAGGTTCGGTTCGCGGTTCGACAGCAGTATCAAAGAGGCTTTCGTACTCATGGTAGCAATATCTGTGAGCTTGTTAGTCCCGCGTCTTGGGAAAATGTTTTGTCATGTGAGGTCATGCTCTATTCACCTTGGGATAGTAACACCTGCTTTCTCGCAAGCTTGGATAAGGGCAGAGCCAGCTGCAATTGAGGGTTAGTAACAATTTGGGGCCAACTCCTACTTCAATATTGCTTATTCGCACCTTCAATCGAAACCTTCTTCCCATCTACAATTATGTTAGCACATGTCTGTCCCCCAATGGCAAGGAACACAAAAGCTGCTCACCAACTGTCAGCTCAACCTCCGCCTGACGTCTAGGAGTTGTCGCGAAGGCCCGCGAGGCGTTGGCAGTCCGTCTGCCTGTCCGCCAAGCCGAACGTGCCAGAGACTGTCGGAGCATCGTGTCGCCTTGACGGAAGAAAGGGTATGGGCGATACAAGACGGTTGCAGCGGGATAAAGGCTCAGCCGTTGACGTCTGGAAGAGAACTGGCCAAGCCGAAGCCATTAGGAATGGTCCACCAAAACAGGCGATTAATTTACAATCATGCTGATTGGCTGGTGGAGGGCTCTGCCTGTGTGCCTGAGGCCACAATCCACTTCGGTGCCCACCATAAGCCTCTCCAGAAATTTGCAGATCTTCGGAGCTTCTTTTTCTTCTTCTTACTAAATTAAAATTGTACACGGGCACATTTTATTGTAGGTGGGCTCGAGCTTCGCGTTTGCGTCAGCAGGCATGTTGCACTCAGTCGAGTCTTCCTCTATCTTGTGCTCAAGAGAAATATTTTTACGCCGATTATGGAAGCATGGGAGAGAGTTAATCTCAATGAGCGTTGCCTCTTACCGCCGGTCGTTACATGTCAATGAAAAATCACCACGATTGTAGACTATTGTAGACTTGAACGCGTTATTTGGACGTTGTATTTCTTGTCATTTGCATCGGGCAGGACAGTCCGTTTACGAGCTGCAGCTGCATTGCATGGCTCGCTCCAGTCGCGGAACATCGCCAACCCATCTTTTTTCCTCATTGGCATCACCATTGTATGTAACGCCACCAAATGTCTTGCCGTCCCATTCATCCTCAAATGGATTGAGGGCCATGTGCATAACGCGATTTAGCACATCACGTTCACCTTCCTTCTCTACTCGCCGAATCAACTCATCCAGGACCCAGCCTCTTGGTACAAAATTCGGATTGACTTGCTTCATAGTTCGGATTCTCGCTTCGTCCGTTTCGCCGTCTTCCTTCCAGTCTTCTGCAACACGAACGTGCCACTTCTCTAACCACGTAGCCAGCCGTTCTCGAGCTTCAGTCTCCCCGACAACTCCCTCTTTATGGAAGAAAACGGCGGCCGTTTCTTTTCGAGCTTCATGCGTAGACACCTCTGCCAGCCTAATATTGCTGAGTCGGCGGAAGAAATGGTTGAAATCAAGTTCAAATGCTTCCAATGTATCGAGAGCAGAACTGAACAACTCATCAAAGTCTGTCGACTTGAGTTGGCGTAGGCCTAGTCTGGCGGTCATCAATCTTTTGTACTCCGCCAAGAATGTCTCCTTGAACTCATCGCCCGTTTGCATAATGAGTTTCTCGGCTCGCGCAATAATCTCATCTTGTTGGTCTTCCTTCACGCCCTCCGATATGAAAGTGGGATCGTCGACAAGACCAGCAGCACCCATCAGTTCTCCTATGGCTTCTCCGAAGCGAACAAGATTCCACCAAATAATGGTAGGTTGATTTTTGTAACTATATCGCAGCATGTGATCGTCGTGATTTGGAGTGTAGGACGGGTCAAAGTTGTCCATGAAAGCAAAGGGGCCAAAATCTATTGACAGACCATACACTGATGTGTTGTCCGTATTCTGTCACAACCGTCAGCATTGTTCAGGTTTGTTCAGGAATCATGCGACTTACCAAAACACCATTCATGAAACCGTATGCCTGCCATGCAGCAACTGTTTTAGCACTGCGACGGGCAATTTCCCGGTAAAGTCTCGTAAATCTGTTCTCGGCTGCCTCACTCGTGCCCTGCAGGTCCCTTGCTGCCACGCCGCGCTTAGGAGATGCCGACTCGTTAGGCTTTTCGGGGTTTTCCAATCTTGCGGGTAGATTCTCCCAGCCGCCAAAGAGATCTTCCGCGATATAAGTGGCCAGTTTTCTGATTAAATCGCGATCTTGTCTGGCGCGGAGAATGTCAAAATTACCCAATCTCAGCCAAGACTCTGCGAACCGCAGCACAATAGCACCTGGTTCCATTGTCTCGCGCATGACTTTGGAATGAGGCAGGAGTGTAAGTGACAAGGCTCGAGTAGTCGGGATTCTAAGGGCGTTTAGAGCCTCAGACACCACAAATTCTCGAATGCTTGATCTTAGCACAGCCTTTCCATCAGCGAATCGAGAGTATGGTGTGAGGCCAGCGCCTTTGAGTTGTAACTCATACTGCTTCCCACTCGCCGGATTCTTCGTCTCGAAGAGCGATATTGCTCGACCATCGCCAAGCTGGCCAGCCCACTGACCAAACTGAAACCCTCCATAGCATTGGGCCCATGGGTATCCGCCAGCGAGTTTCTCTTCATCCCAGCCATACAACTTATTTCCAGCGACAAGCTGGCGAAAATCGGCTGTATTTTCCTCCCCGGCCTTGATGCCCAAGTCTCGAAGCGCCGCTGGGCTCACGGCCAGCAGTTCTGGGTCTTTCTGCTCCTCCGGACGGACCCAGGTAAAGAGAGCATTCCGCACTTGTCTGGGGCCAATCCGGTCACGGGGAGTTTTGTGCGAATCGGCCGGCGTCGGGTACTCGGCGTCTAGGGGCAGTGCTTCGGTAAAGCGCCATGATTTGGGCAAGTCTTGTAGTGTTGCGCCTTGATAAAGAGCGCCGGATGTGGCTGTGGAGTGGTTGGCGGCCATGTTGAAAGGAGCTCTGAGTCGCAGCGCAGCAGATCTCTGGAGACCTGCGCGGAATAGCATCAAAGGCAGTGTAATTGTACTGCTGACCTTTTCAATGGCGCATAAATCCCGGATCGAGCTCGCAACGTGTTATTGTCGGCTTGGAGGCATATTTTGAGCCAATTTTGCAGCACTGCTTGGTGGCGAATGCTGGACTGCCCTGCCCGTACATACCCGCAACTGACGTCAATTCCGGTGAATCAAAGGCGGGCGAACGGGCCCGTTGATGGACAAACACGCAGCGCCATCCGAACCCAAACTGCGGTCGCTGCTATGACTGATCGTACAGCTAGGCGTGCCTATGCCAACATATGCACCAAATGATGATTTTTTAAAATTTATTTTCACTTACTCATATTCCAGTTTGACCTATATGTAGAGCAGTTGCACGGTTGTCAGCTAGTTAGTCAGTTCCTCTGTATTCCATACCTCGTGCTCGGTACGGAGTACATGTAGGCGCGCGATAGCGCTTATTTACCCTATGCCTTGTTACGCTGCAATTGATTCAATCATACATTTATGTTGTGCTGACATGCATAATTCTCCTGCGACTCACTCTTTGTGAAACTTGTTTTGACCGTGTTTCTAGAGTGCTAATTGAAACGGCGACGATCAAATGAAATTCACCATGCGAAGATTGTATTAGTAATCCATCCTACGATGGCACCAGATATCCAGAAATGGCGTCTTCTATATACTCGGGGCCACTCCATATTTGGGGAGATGTTTGTCGTCGCCTCTCCTTCTTCCCAAAATTCTGACTCTTCAAACGGAAACAGCTTAGGCAATAGAGCTCACGAACATATTTTCAGAAATGGCGTTTGCTAGCTCAACATCAAAGGGGTCGTTCCCACCAACGCTCAAACTCAATGACGGTAACGAGATTCCGGTGGTAAGTCCACGATCATGAATAGCCCGCCTCTTGAGACACTAAAGAAGAGTGCTGATAGTTTATTGTTATTTCAGTTTGCCTATGGTCTTGGAACGGCTAACTACAAAAGAGACTCCGGTTTTGACAAGAGCCTCGTTGACGTCACCAAGCTGGCGATCGAGGTTGGCTACCGTCATCTTGACGGAGCTGAGGGTACGTACTACGACTCAAGTTGATTGCAGCGCATCAAAGTGCAGTACCTAACACTGAGACTAGTCTATGGGAATGAGGAAGAACTTGGCGCTGCCATCAAGGAGTCTGGCATCCCCAGAGACCAGCTCTTCGTTACAACCAAAATCCACGGAGAAAAGCAGAAGCCCACCCAGGAAGCGTTCGATCTGTCCCTGAAGAAGCTGGGCCTTGAATACGTCGACCTCTACCTCATCCACGGACCATGGTTCGCCACTTCCAACGAGGACCTGCAGCAGAAATGGGCAGACCTCGAAGCTATGAAAGCCTCTGGACGGGCCAAATCCATTGGAGTCTCCAACTTCCTCCAAGAGCACCTGGAAGCCATTCTGAAAACGGCTAAAATACTTCCTGCCATTAATCAGATCGAATATCATCCGTATCTTCAGCATGGCGATCTTGTTGCATTTCACAAGAAGCATAATATTGCTGTATCGTGTTATGGGCCGTTGATTCCGATTACGAAAGCCAAGGCTGGGCCGGTTGATGCTATTTGGTCGGAATTGGCCAAGAAGTACGGAGTTTCGGAATCTGAGATCGGTCTGAGATGGATCTTGGATCAAGGGCTGGTGGCTCTGACAACCAGCTCGAATAGGAGCCGGCTGGAGGGATATTTGGAAAAATTACCTTCTTTTAAGCTTACAGAAGATGAGACGGCTCAAATTGCCGAAGCCGGCAATCAGAAGCATTTCAGGGCATTCTGGGGCCGGAAGTTTGATGCAGATGATAGACGATGAACATGAAAGACTGTGAGCATGACAGAGGTGGCAGCACGAAGAAAATTTTATGACTTCCAACCGCGTGCTTCAAAGGGACACATATAATTTAAGATAATGAGCTCTGATAACACAAGATGGCTGTTCTCATCTACTCAAGGGTTGGAACCTACCTCATATACGCAACGAAGTACCTGAATGATATTTAAGAGCTAACCGAGTTTCAACTTTCCGCTTGCTTCAACATCTTATTTATGTTAACTTTATATACATTTAACTTTGCGTGTTTTTCTTCTTGCTAACATAAATATTTTTTTCCTTATTAGTTATATTTTTCTTTTTATTGGTACAACTTCTTATTCCACTAAGCCAGACTTGGCTGAAAAAGCTACACAAAGTCGTTATCTGACTATCTCCCGCTTGTTTAAGTCAGATATCAAGTCTCCCCTTTACTCTTGAATTGCGTCTTTACTCGAAGCAATGCTTCTGTGCCTCCATGATTGCTAGTAATGTCTTTAATAGAGTCTTCGCATTTAATAACCTCGAATAACTCCTCAATCACTTGATCTCGCTATCTACGAAGTCTCTGCAAGTTGAATTAGATTTTCGTTGCTTGGCGTTTGTCAGACAAGTATACGAGTCGTGTGGGTGTGTGCTTTGGGTCGACAAAGCATGGTATTAACTGGTGTGTTTAGAAGGGTCAAATATTGTGACATGGCAACTGGATAGCCGCTCGAATCTGAAAAGCTGTGTTATTTCCAAACACTAGTAACCTAATCATAATATATTTTTCACATTGCTACAGTTCATCGTCACTGTCAGAATCATTTGTAGCCACCACGGGCTTCTTCCTTTGAAAAGGTAGATTTCTCGGAGGGGGAGGCGCCGCGGCTGGCTTCTTTGACGGCTCTGGTTCACGCGTAGTCCTACTCTGAGGCTCGCCCATATCCTCCTCTTCATCCTCATCCTCATCTTCGTCTTCACTAGCATCTGAAGCAGTTTCCTCAGATCTGTTCCCTGTATCCGAAACTTCTGGTTCTGACTTGACGGCTACAATTGCATCTTCTTCAGAATCCTCACTATCAACAGCCTTGGCTTTTCTCTTCGATGGTTTTCTGCCCGACGATTTCGGCACAAGCTGCTCGTCATTTGACGCGAATGTTTCAGGCACATCGACCGCATTGGCTGACAGCTCGGCAATAATTTTCTGTTGCTCCCTGATCTTAACCTTCTTCTCGTTCAAGAGATCTCTGAATTTTTGGAGAAGTGCCACTTCATCCTCTTGCTTCGCGAGAATCAGTTCCTCTAGCTGTGACTTGAGCTCTTCCACGGATGCTTGTAGACTATTCAATTCAGTTTTTGATTCATTTGCGGATTCTTTGCTTTTGGTCACAGCATCGGCGGATGCTGCGCACCAGCCAAATAGATCGATAGTTTCGTCTTCATAATTCAATGTGATGGCGCCGAGCCGTTGCTAATTTAATTGTCAATATTCTGGTATTTATTGGCTGAGGTTTGAAGATGCTTACAGTTATTCCTTGGACTTGCTTTCGAACTGTAAGAGATATCGAGACTTCACTCTGTACTGCGGCTGAAACTTGGATATCTGACAGAATCTCTTGTTCGAATATAGATGTTAAAATATCTTGCCACTCCGATTCGGAGACTGGGCAGTTTTCTATACGTAAAGAAGAAATGCGATCGTGCCTCACTGAAAGTTGCGGCCCGTTAGTCTTGAAGCTTTGAGGGAAGTCGCATTAAGTGAGAGAAAGGAGATGTAGCGCTGCGTGTGTAGTCTTGTGATTTAGAACTCACGTGAGCTAAAATAAGCAGCCTCTCCTTCAGTCGCCACGATTTTCAGATCTAGTGGCTTTGAGCCTTTGGAAGAGACTTGTACGAGAACACAAGAAGATTCATGGTCGGTACGCGAGAATTTGAGCACTCGCATAGGCGGCATGATTGCACTTGAACTTGGAGATGAGGTGAGGTGTAATCTCAATCCTGCTTGGTGGTGGGATGGAAGAGAGACGGGTGCTTTTAGCCAAAACTGACAGCCCTACAGATATTTTATGAGGTGTAAATCTTCAATGAGAAGGAAATTCGTCCTAGCGCTCGATATCAAACAGCCTCTTTTATGGTTTGATGAGACCATCTTCTGGAGCTGCCAGGCAGCCGCAGGCAAAACCCAATTGGTACTATTCTTGACCCAACCCCCCATTGGCTGCAGCGTAGCTCTAGTGGGGCGCCTGCATCTCTGTGAATGGACTTGCCCTTGTCTGCCTGTCCATGACGGCGGCCACGCTAACCAGCAGCTGTGCGTACAGCAGGTACTTGCCACTTGCTTACCACCCACGTGTATGTGGCCGTTTGTTCGGCCAAACACCACGTTCGATGTGAAGTTTCCCATAGTTACTCCGTGGATGCTCATCATTTAGTCAAAAGCCGACGTCTCTTCCTCTCAATTGAGTCTCTGTAAGAAATCCTGCGCGTTTGCGTAAATCACTCCGCTTCACCACCCTGGCCGCGAACCTGACGCGAATGATGTTGACTTTCTGCAAGTCGCGACTTCTAGCTCCAATCAGGTCGCTAAGTTTGGATGGTGGTGTGCTGCAAGGTCTACGGAGTGCCGCTTTTAGCTTTGGCACTACCTTGGCGAGAATAGGTGGGGGATGCTATGCTGCATGAATGATGTGCATGATCCGGTTCGAACGGACGACCTGGCAAGATTGCTTGTGACAAACTTTAACCATGGCATGGTCGTACGGCCATATGGGGACTTTTACTATTCCGCAAGCAACATGGACATTCTATTGTCCAGTTCCTACTTCCTCCCAGATGGGGGGTGTCATGCGTCTGGTCCGCTTGCTTGACCCTGCATTGTACTCCGTATCCGAGCACATGCTCATGGAACGACTGTGGATGCGTGAATTTGGATGCAAACTTGCTCTTTGGTGTGGTAGCAGGCTGTTTCATGAGGGATCACAGTGTTGGATTACAACCTAGTTTTTACTACTGCATTATCGTGGTACTATTAATACGTAATACGCAATCCGTATAATTTTAACATTTCTGTCTTCGTGACTAGGTCACAGGGGAGGTGTCGAATTACACCTTATGCTGCCATCTTCGGGACGTTGCTGAACAAGGAGAGTCATTGTCTGTACTCCGTACTCCGTAGGCTATGAGTTTTCCATGGGAGTTCAGATGGTATACTCCGTAGTGCAGTCGGTTTTGAGTACGCCAGAACCCTGCATGCGAACTCCTAGACGAGCATGCAGCCAATCTCCTCACGCTGTTCCTTTAATTAGAGCTTCGAGAAGGGAGCATGTGTTTATGACGCCCATGCTGCTCCACGTTTCTTCCTCCATGTGGATGGCTTGTTAAATATTCATTGTGCTGTCTGTACAATGTGAAACGACTTGCACAATAAGACTGCGAAATCCAGCTCACAATATAATACGGGAAGCGTGCAGCACCCATTCTTGTGGGGGGAGGGATACTGTATAAGCATAGCTAATTGGCTACTACATAAGCCGCCTCCTAAGTCCGCAGAGTCTTTCACTAACAGGATCCTGAATTTACAGGCAGCAGTAGTCCGCGCTCTGTGTACATATGCTGCGTAGAAATAGTTAGCGTATAGTAGCACATTATATATATACAATGCAGCGTGCAATACAGCGTGCAATGTAGCTAGAGTAAAAACATACGGAGTATATAAGCCGCAAGTTGTTCTGTTAGCGAGGTACAAAAGGGGTGCTCAGCAGCACAACGCTTCCCATATAATACAATGGGGGATTTTGCTCTTCAGGAGCGCAACGCTGAACCTGGATGACACGAAACAATCTCCACCACTTTGTGGACTATGCAGACGTACTCCATAGGTACGTACCCCTTGGAGCAGATCCGAAGTCGGTACTACGCGTGTTACGGCCGGGTTTTGGCGATAATGCCTGGCATTGAGGGAGTGTGTATCCTCCGGGTCCGTGTACCGGAGTTCGTACGGCGCACAGTTCATACATCGTCAATTATACAAACATGTGGTGTGTGGTGCATGCCTTTGTTTGCGATGGCACGGCCAGACAAAGACAAACAGAACTCCGTGACACACAGCGGACGCTGGAAGCAGCGAGAGGACTAAGCCTTGTCGGGAAGGGTCGGTGCTCCACCTTCCCAACCTCCCAGTGAGACACCCAAGAGGCTAGCTGGTACAAGGGTGCCAGAAGACGGCGCTGAAGAACGCCTGGAGAGGCCTGGAGCTGACGTCCGGACACAAAAGCCCCAATGCCAGTGCCACCACAAGCTAGCTCACCAGGGCTTCACAAGCTGCCAGCCACCCCTGAGAACTTGCTTTTAGAGGGGCAAACCAGGATTAGCTTGCCATGCGTCTGTTGGTTCTGCTGATTCTGCACCGTCCGCTCCTGCTTCCTGCCCACTCCCAGCCTTCTCGATCCTGTGTGCTCCTGACCTCACTCGCTGCAACCACCACCCGACTCCTCATCCAACGCTCGCTCAGCCGGTCCTCCTACCCACTAATCGTCCGCACTACGTGCTCCGTACTGGCTGGCTGCAACGCCAGGCTGGCCATCACCACCTCGTTTCTCCCACAGTCACTCCCACACTCTACGCACAAACTCAAAATTTTCGCACAGCTTTGTCGACAGCTGCTGCGCGACCAGCAACATCGCCAGCGTCGGATTTTTCGACCTGCACCCGGGTGCTATTGACAGTGCTCGGTCACGACCACTTCCCGCCGGACGACAACCCATTCAACGGCTCCGCGAGCGTGAATCAGTAGCTGCACGACGACTCCACTCTTCCTCGCATCGCTCGTACGACATCCAATTGAGCTTTCCTCAGATCGCAACGACGGCTTCGACGGGGGACGTTGGCCTGGGCTTCTAAACGATTGCTTGCTCGTGCGCCCCGACCATACCTTGCAGTTTACGATTATGAGTCCGTCAAATTGATTCCGAATCGTGGTCGCAGTCGCACAACCCACCAGACACCCAACGAAAATCACAACCTGAATCTGCACTTTACGATAATCACCACACTAGAAACGGCATTCACCATCCCGCGCGACTGCTGAGAATGGAGCCTTTGCGATTAAAACCACGGCAGCCCGTGGAAAATGAAATCGAAAACTGGGATGACGATGAAGACTTTCTTCTAGTAGAAAGCGATGGGCTTTCATTTCGCAGCTCTTTCACCACCACCACAGCTGGACCTGCCAACTCACATGCTCTGTCAAGACCGTCTTCTCGGCGGCGAGACTCCACGTCGTCTCATGTCTCGTTTCGGTCAGAGCTAGAGTCATTGATTGGAGAAGAGAAGCAAGTACACTTGCCTGGGGACGACGAATCATCTACAATGGACGCCATTACTGCCGCAGAGCATGCAGGCATACCTTTGCCAAAAAACATCCCTTCCTCCGCTTTGACGGGAGGCACTATCAAACGACTAGGAGGACGTAAAATTAAGAAGGTCATCCAGGAAGATTGGGAAAATGACCTGGAGCTGCCTGACGCTTCGCAGGCATTGAGCGTCAAGCCTAAAACTGACAAAGAGTTTCCTGAAACGCTTCGCCAGGTCAGCGGCGGCTCGGTACAAGGCAGCCCAACACGGGCTATGAAAACACCAACTCTTTTCCAACCACAGCGTAGACAATCCACACAATCAAACACCAGCGCTCTTTCGTCTGCACTCAACTTGGATAGATTCAAGGATATGGATGATGACGACTTTTTTGGCGATGGCGCTGCTACCATCAAAGTCTCCAAGGGCAGAATAGCACCAATGCAGCCCGTCTCATTCATCACGCCGCCTACTCCGCAGAAATCGGACAAAGCCAAAGAGACGCCGGAGGATGATTTCGAACAGGATTTGGAATTACCATCCGATGGAAAGCTGCGGTTGTCTACCAAGAAGGATATTCCAAAGACTCCATCGTCTAATATTGACGATTTGGACTGGGGCGAAGGCAGTTTGGGTACCCGGTATGGTGGTACTCGACGAGATGGACGTTCTAACAGAAGTTCTTCAGCTTCGGCTCTGAGCCCCAGCATTTCAAGTTCCATCACCGCTGAGAGTGAGGATGAGACCTTTGATGGACTCGTGTTACCTTCTGGGCCTTTCAATTTCAAAGAGCGTCTTCGACAGCGCAAGAAGAGCTTTTCTCCGGAACGAATTCCGGAAGAGCCATCGCCAACAGTGCCAGCTAAAACACCCGCTGAAGCAGACCGTGAGGACTTCTTTGACGATCTTGACATTGGGGATGACAATGTGTTCGGCTTGGGCAAATTGTCCCTGCACCGAAACATCAAGGTCAAAGAGAACCAACCATCTAGTCCCGCACGTCCCAAGACGGCTATTTCTCTGACATTCACAAACAAACCTGCCTCCTCACAGACCAGAATCCCCCGCCTAAGCCATGAACGCGCGCACTCGACTTCTTTGGAACCAGTGTATGAAAGCGGCGGGTCGGCCGCTCCTTGGCGCAACCGTCGCTCTCAATCTCGCCTCGGACATTCACACCAGTCCTCAGTTACCAGCTTGCCCACGCCAACAACCACTTCTCCTGGGCGGCAGTTCCCTCTGTCAACTCCACGAGGGCGGGAGGTCGGCTCAAGATCATCATTTTCCTCTCTCAAAGGCGACGCGCCGACCACCAGTTCTCAGCTTCTGAAACAGAAGCGGTCACTGCCAGCTGTGCGAGCTCTGAGCACTCAATCAAAACCCATGTCCCATCGCCCACCATCAAGGGGTGAGACTGGCCGGCCACAATCTGGCTTGCGACCCAAGACACCTGTGGAGCGGCATCGCACGAGTCTTACGGACAGCCCTGCATCCTTGACTCGGAAACCACAGCCTTTCTTACCTGCAGGGCCCCCGCAAGGCAAATCTCAGCATATCGCTTCCAGGACACTGCGCCAGTTCCGGAGGCATGACTCGGATAATGCTATTGATATCCGACCCATATCGCGATCTTTCTCTAGATCTGGGGTGCGATCACCTAGCCCACACAGATACAGAGTTGCTGCGGATACGTGGGAACGCCTGAGCAAGCCAAAGAATAAGAAGCATTTTGGTGACGGGCATGAGCTGGATGGCTTCGACGACTTGCCGACATCACGAGAATCGGAGACACGATATCTCAAGCAACCTGTCGGGAGCGGGACCAAAGCCACTATTCGAAACAGGCTATACCAGAACATTCTGCCGGACAGGACAGCCACCCCAGCGCCGTCGACGCCATTTTCGCCGGCCAAGACAACACACACTCCCCGCTTCGCGCGTGATACCGCCGCGAGTCGGATTGCTCGAGAAACTTCATTGGCTCATCGTGCGCCGAGCCACGGCCCGTTGTCCACCATAGCTGCTCAGCGGGAAGCTCCTTTAGGACCCAAGACCAACTTGAACCAGCAGCAGCCTCATTTGCCTCAGTCGACGATCCGCTCCAAGAAGAAGACGAAGCGACCTCAGCAGCTGAAGCCACATCTTATTTCCAACCTTAATGCGGGAAGGGATTCAAAAGTGATCAATGGCATGTATTACAACGCGGAGACATTCCGCTGGGAAGGCAATGATAATGCGTTGAACGCATTTGATGCTACAGTGGCCACTCCAACCGCTACCACCGGTTCACAACCCGCGCGCGAGAAGGAAGTCGCCACACCTCGACCTGCTCTCATCACCAATATCAGTGCCACAAAGGGCGTCCAAGTCGTCAGTGGCATGGTCTTTGACCCGCAGAACATGTGTTGGCTGAAACTTGGACAGCAGGGCCAGGCAAAGTCTGTAGCAACGAGCGATACCATGGACGGCTTCGATGCTTTTGACGACGACGAAGAGGATGTGTTCAGGGACATCCCTGATTTGGACGATAACGCTGCAAAAGAAGAAGAACGCGGGGGAGTGACTGGTCGCGTTAGCGACATTAAGGATGATTGGCTCGTGGGTGAAGAGTTTGATGTCGGCCCCGAGTTTGTCCGGAGACAACGCGAGGAGGAAGATCGGTGGAGGAAGAAGTGCGAGAA
Source organism: Conoideocrella luteorostrata (assembly GCA_032433595.1). Classification (NCBI taxonomy): domain Eukaryota; kingdom Fungi; phylum Ascomycota; class Sordariomycetes; order Hypocreales; family Clavicipitaceae; genus Conoideocrella; species Conoideocrella luteorostrata. The sequence continues at coordinate 54,171 of JASWJB010000049.1, forward strand.
GTGGGTGGGCCGAGGACCCCGAGATATAGAGATGTGGAGGTGGACGATTCGGGATCTTGTGTCCCAGTTTGATGAGATTTAAGCGAGGGCAGTATATGTATGGCTATCGATTTTCCGGTGCGAGTCAATCAGGTTTACAGGACTAGGCGGCCATGTTGGGCTGACTCTATTACATTGAACGACTTGGATGGCAAGCCCTTCTTTGAACCAGCAGCAGTTTGTTGTTTTGCGGATAGACAGGACCACTTGTATGGGAAGGACACTGGTTTGTGTTATTGCTTTCATGGTACAAAAGGGAGGATGCTGCCCCCCCCTTTTTTTGGGCTTTGTTTCTGGGCAATAGACAAAATCATGGGATTCTGCCACGAACGGAGGAGCGCAGACTAAGCGATGTGTAGGCAGACGTGGTGTGGATGCGCTGTTGTTTGGGGAGCAATGTTTTTTCTTTAACGACTTGAGATGATGGACATGATGCTTGATGACAACTTTACATTATATTACTTTATTGCATTGGTGGTAGGAGGGGGCTGGGGGGTTTGGACGGAAAGAGCGCAGACAACGAATACCATTGTTCGTTTGTATTGCGTGTCAATATTTTGCTTCCTAGAGAAAGAAAGGAGTGGGATGGGGGCGGCATTTGGTTGACTTGTTTTTAGAATTAATATCAATTTTTGACTCCTTTGCTGTTGACACCCATAAGACCGAAACCAATCTACAAATCCTTTCTGCATTCATTTCTCTTGGTGCTTCCTCCATATGTACATACAGTAGGTAATTAAGTTGCTTACTTGGATGCCTTTTTCGCCTTGCTAGAATTACTCTTTGGATCCAGACCCCTTCTGCGCATGGCATTCCGTCTGCCCTTCTCGATGTACTGCTGATCCTCGTCCTCGTCCCACCCTCCGAAGTTGTCCTGCTGCTCGGCACTCTCGTCATCCTCCGCAATGGGCGTCTTGTCAATGATAACATCGTCATCGCCATGTCCGTTAGATACGCCACCCTTCTCCCGAGGGGCCAGGGCCTTTGCGGGCGTAGGACCAGTCTTCTTGAACTTGGCAACATAGAAGCCATCCACGTTGTACGTATGGGGGTAGTACCTCCTCGTCAGGCGGAGACTGGGATCGAACTTCTTGCCCATGAAGCTCGTGAAGCCTTCCTTTCCGAAAGAAAGCCCCGTCTCGACGAGCTTGACGTTTGGTCTGCGCGAGAGCGCGTACTGCACGACCTGCTCGTTCTCCTCGATGGTGACGGAGCAGGTGGAGTAGACAACGTAGCCTCCTGATTTGGAGGAGTGGTTGACGGAGTCGATGGCGGCGAGCAGAAGCTGTTTCTGGGTGTGGGGCAGCTGCATGAAGTCCATTTCTGTCTTGTTGGTCTTCACGCTGGGATCCTTGGCGATGACGCCGGTTCCGGAGCAGGGCGCGTCGAGGAGCACGCGGTCGAAGCCGCCCATGGGTTTGGGGAACTCGCGCGCATCGTAGTTTGATACGATGACGTTGCGGGCGCCGAGGCGGTGGATGTTGCCGATGAGACCCTTGGAACGGTTCTTGCTGGGATCGTTGGCGACGACGACGCCCGTGTTCTTCATCATGGCGGACATGTAGGTCGTTTTGCCGCCGGGAGCGGCGGCCATGTCGAGCACGCGCTCGTTCTCTTGGGGGTCGAGTGCCATGCAGGGCAGGAAAGAAGAAGCTGCTTGGAGGATATAGTGGCCCGCGAGGTATTCGGGGGTGGCACCGAGGGGGACACTGCTCTCAAAGACTTGCAGACCAACCTTGGACCATTTACCAACGGGCTCAAGCGTGACGCCGCGGTTGATAAGGGCCTGGGCGAGATCTCGGCGATGAGTGCGGAGGGTGTTTGTGCGGATGACGACGGGACGGCCAGACTCGTTGGCCTCGAAGAAGGCAAATGCCTCGCGTGGCGTGAAGAGGTTGTACAGCTTCTCGGCGAGGTACTCTGAGTAGCCGTAGTAGGCGCACACATCCTTAAGGAGCTGGGCGGTGTACTCTGATCTGGAGCGGCCGTCCTCGGCGAGATTGGCGAAGTCATCGAGCACACGGATGTTCTCGGTGATTCTTGTCCGGAGGAGCTGCAGATCCGGGGCGAGAAGGGCATTGGTCTTTGCGGAAAGCTCATCATCATCGTCGTCGTCTACAATTTTCGGTTTGTCTCCATCGATGTTGGTTTGCATGGCACTCTCTGCCAATTCCGCCGCATTAGCTGCCTCCTCTTCCGCCAACCGACGGTCTAGTCTGCGTGATAGCCCTTCGATGTTCGCCGCTGTGAGCTTCTCTTCTGCATCAGACTCGTCCTCGTCTTCGGAAAACGTAGGCTTCTCGGCGTCGTTCTCAGCATCCGAGTCGAACACGGATGAACCCGAGTCAGATCCCAAAAAGTCGTCTCCTAGTGCGACCCCGTCGGCGTCCCCCAAGTCGGATAGCTTTTCGACATCCAAATCAGATGCGTTGATTTCATCGTCCTCCAGTTCAATATCGGAATCATCTTCGTCGTCTTCGTCGTCTTCCAGCCCGGGCATCACGGCCTTGGCTCTTGGCTTCCACCGGGGGTTGGCAGCCTTGGGGTGGTCCTTTGCGACCTTCTTGCCGGGCTTTTCGCCATTCGTTTTCTTGGGAGCAGCGGCCTTTTGTGAAGAGGCGGCCGCAGCGCCATTTGTCTTTTTCTTGTTGTTGTCTTTGCTGGAGTGTGCGTTTTTCCCCGTCCTTCTTCGCTTGCTGTCGGACGTCTCTGTGGGAGTGTCGTCAACTGGCAGGCCTGCCTTGCGCTTGAGTCTGGCAAAGTGTGCTTCTGACAGGGGCTCGGGAGCGCCCTGTTTTCTGCCCATACGTCTGCCGGCACCCATTTTGTAGTAAACCTCTTTTTTGGGGGTTTAATTGTAAGGAACAATGGGATGAATGTACCGCGTGAGGGCGGTAGCAATTCGTCGAAATTTGTATGGGCTATTGGGCTACCAGTATCTGCCGCCCCGCCGAACTTTTTTTTTTCTTTGAGCGAAGCGATAACAGGGGTTTGGGGTCGGGAAAACTTCGTATCGGAGATGGGCACTCTGTAGCTCCAGCCACAATGCATAGCCACCACCGCCACTGTCTGAGACATTTGGTTGAGGTGGTGTGTGCTGTGATCCAGCGATTGGTGGCTGGCCTCGCTTCTCGAGCAGCTTTCGGCGCCCAAGTTAACATAGCGATATGTTAAGTAGCCGCTAAGCTGATATTAGGCGCCATGCAACATATAGTTCCGAGTACAAACAGAGAATTTGTCCTCGTGTCTTTTTCCACATTGTCGCAGAGCACCACCGACCGCTCATACTCGTCAGACATGACACCAGCCCCCAACCTCCAGCTGTGCGCCATGTGCGCTAAAGAAGTAGTTAGTTACAGGGCGGGAAACAAACACGTCCAGGCTACAGTAGCCGGCGAGGGTGAGGGGTACAGGTCAGCATAATAAATCTTTAGGTCTGGTGCTGCTGGAGACTCTGTCAACAGCAATTGAGCGCCAAAATGTCAATTATTACTCTGCTGGGCGTTCTATTGAGCGTCAGTAGCCTGTCGCATGCAAGGCTGTCAGACTACTTCAACTGGACCAGCATTGAACCTACTTGGAGCCTACGGTATACGCCGTGCTACGAGAAATATGAGTGCGCCCGTCTCCTTCTGCCCTTGGATTGGCTTAATGTTCAGGCTGCAAAAGACAATGACACCATAGCTCTGGCTGTTATAAAGTTGCCTGCCCGAGTTGATGTCGGCGACAAGTCCTTTGGGGGAACAGTGATTGTCAACCCCGGCGGACCTGGCGACTCTGGTGTCACCGAGATACTGAAGAATGGCCACTTCTTGCGGAATATGGTTGACGGCAATCTTCATTTTGAAGTCCTGTCGTTTGATCCCCGAGGCATGGCGCACAGCACGCCGGTTGCAGACTGCTACGATAGCGAGGTCGAGAGAACCGTCGCAACATGGCAAAACCGAGGGCTCGGCCGATTCGATGAGTCAAGAGGCTCATTTGGACAGCAAAAGGCACTGGCCGCCGCCTTTGGCCGGAGATGCGAGTATGCCGAGGCTCAGAACCCTCCGATCCGGAAGTTCATGTCGTCGGCTTCGGTGGCTCGCGATATGCTCGAGATTGTGGAGCAGATTGAATTAACGAAGCAGAGTGAGCTTTTGAGCAGAAGCACCCGGGGCAAAGCGCAGCAGCCGTTGGCCTCAACTGAAGTTGTGAAGACTGCGAGGATTCAATACTACGGCACCTCGTACGGTACGTTCTTGGGAAACACGTTCCTGTCTATGTTCCCCGGGCGCGTTCATCGGATGATCCTCGATGGGGTTGTTGTTCCCGAGGAATGGGTCGAAGTTGTAAGTTGAACTTCTCTTCTCACGACGCGTCAGTGATCTCAACCTAACCAACTCTTTTTCTTCTTGTTCTTCCGCTTTGCAGGACTGGCGCTCCAACATTATTGACACCGAAAATGCCGTCGAGTATTTCTACAAGACATGTTTCGAGGCCACCTCCAAATGCGCCCTGTGGCGGGACTCTGACGGCTCATGGAAGAGCATCAAGGCGCGCGTAGACGAGATGGTAGATGAGCTCGACACCAACCCACTGCCAGTGTACGCGGGAAACGGCGTACAAACGTTCTTAACGGGCCGGGACGTGTTGGCCACAATGGGTGATCCTCTATACACACCCTTGGACTTTTTTGAAAGCCTGGCGGTGATGCTGGACGATAGCCTACAGGGCAACCATACGCGCGTGCTGGAGCAACTCGGCCTCTCCGGACAGCTCGATGTGTGCAGCCCACCAAGCGAGCGCAGGTACGACATGACGTCTGCCGGCATTGCCAATCGATGCGGCGACGGCAAAGACGTGACCGGCTATGGCTTTGCGTACTGGAAGTCCTACACGCGAGAGCTGATGGCGAGATCCCCCCTGTTCGGATACGACGTGGCATCCACTGCGTTTGCGTGCGCCGGATGGACGCTGCGACCCAAACACAGATTCGATGGGCCGTTCACCTCTCCTGCAGCCGATGCTCGCATGCGGGCCGGGAAGCCATCTGCACCGCTTCTCCTGCTTTCCAGCTTCTACGACCCCATCACACCGTTAAGCAGCGCGCACAAGGTTGCAAAGGCCCACCCAGGTGCCCGGGTGGTGGTGCAGAAGTCGGTCGGCCATTGCGCTTCGCTGTCCGCTCCGAGCGAGTGCACCAACAAGATTGTCCGAACGTACATGGAGACGGGACAGATGCCTGCCGCAGGCGTGGAGTGCGAGCCAGACTGCGTGCCGTGGAAGCATTGTCCTCATGAAAGAGCGCGCTTGCCGAGGTAGTTTTGGATGCTTGCTATAGCTGCAGACAGGGTTGCTTCTGGTCGTCAATGCATCGACGACACCAGCAGCGGAAGCTCGCGGCGCACAGCGGTGGATCTGGGTATTAGTTTCCGAGTATATCATTATCGAGCGATCTTATTACCCGCTAAGTGTTTCACCGTTTCTGCATTCGTCCTCATAGCAGAGCGCATGCTGCTCACCGCAATGACGGCAGCGATGCTCGTCGGTGGGCGGTAATGTAGGAATCCTTGCTCAGGGGCAGCACCTTGGCTCGCATAAATGCTAAGTTAATTGCAGCTCCAGTCGAGTGCAGCCGCTGACGTGATGCTTTCGGGCTGCACGCTCCTCTCGCCATCGCCTTCTAGCCGGCTATGAGGTAAATGGCAAATGCTGATGGGTTCTAGAGCGGCAAATGCGACCAAGGACCCAACTCAGCTGAAGCAGCGGGATATACAGCCCGGAAGCTATGGCCCAGGCTTTGTGGCAGGATATGCAGCGCATTGCCTGCCAGAGGAGTGAGTACCTATGGGTACCTCAGAAATGTAGATGTAGATCTGAGATCTGTTCCAAGTTCGTCGGTGCCAGCTGGTCCCGCACTGCCATATACGTAGAGCGAGATGTGCCGACAATATCCGCGTCGATATAGGCGGGCACGCTCACAAGAGGGGCGGTTAATCGTGCCAGTAAGAAGGTTTGTTTTAACTCGCTAGACTTGATTTGATCTAGGGATATGCCGATTGGTCCTTCAATTGCCAAGAGACTCGCGAAATACTACGCCTTAGATCAAAAATACAGCAATGGTGTTTGGCGCCGTACATCCCTGGTATCCAGGTTGAAGACCAGCATTGGCTACAAGCCCCGACACCGGAACATCTTTGGGGGAAGGGGGGATCTTTTTTTTTTTCGGAATAATTGCCATTCCTCTCGACCTCGGTGACGATGTGTCCAGCCATTGGGGTTTCTCGTGACTGTAAAACAGTGTCGCGCGTCTACTGGCAGGGTTTTGTTCAGGCAAGATCGAATCACGGCATGAGTTGACACTTTTCTTGGATCAAGGACCAGACCTAGCACCTCAGAGTGGCGCTACTTTTTTGATCGATCAATGTTCATGTCGCAATGGCATGGGGAAATAAGAATTAGCATTGCATTGTTGGATTAATCAAGTCAATAAGGTTGCCGGTGGTGGCTTTGCAATTGCGCCATGCCAACCCCCCCCCCCCCCCAATTAAAGCCAACCCAATAAATTACTTTGGTGATAATTCCGTAATTCCGTCTGCCAAACCCCAAACGATTACCATCCTGGCTGTTACCTGCTGAACGAAACTCGCACACCATCTGCTTGAATGAGAGAAATCCGAACCTTGGGCTCGTATGCATCCATGCCTTTGCTCTGCAAACTCGTAAAAGTTTGAAGAAGTCGTATGATGATATACAAAGACTGCTGCATGGCAAATTGCTCTAAAAAAAACTGTCAGTCAGTTCATCTTTCACAGTTGTCAGTCTGGTGGCACTTACGGCCGAAACACTGTCTTGGTCCCATCAGAAAAGCCAAGTATGAGGCCGTGTCTAGTTTCAGGTGATTCCACCGGTCTGGATTGAACAAATGCGCATCGCACCCAAAGTACTTTGTACTCCGTTGAGCAGCCCAAAGGGATATCACGACGGTTTGCCCCTCTTTTACAATCATCGGCTCTGCGCCTGTTGGGCCACCGCCGGCGTTCAACCAAGTGGTATTTTTGGCAATCCGGGCATTGACTGGCAAAGGTGGGTATAATCTCAACACTATAAATAAATAATTAGTATGTCTCCTGGAAATTGCTGCGGGCGCGCTCATCAGGGACAAGATCTTTTACCTTCGTATAACACGTTGCTGACTTCGGTGATCGAAACCAGGTCCTGTGCGGTCGGTGGGCTTCGACCTAACTTGCTCAAAATCGTGGCTCGCAAGTCACTAAACAGTTTCGGATTCTTCGCGAGTATCCAAATCGTGGTTGAGAGTAGTGCGCCAACCGAATGGTTAGCGCCGGACATGAGTAACAGAGGTGTTTCTCGAAGCTCTCTCAGGTCACTGGTACGCTCTATCAAAGAGTCGAGAAGGCATTGCGGCTGCTTCGTGCGGCTGAGATGCGATTCTTCATAGAAAGAGGCCTCTAGTTTCCGTTTGGCAACCTTTTCGACGTACTGGTGAAGATAATCCGTCGCATGGATTTGCTGCTTTTTGCTGAACAGATTGTCTGCGGGCCCCAAGACTCCCGCCCTGCACATTGCATCGGAGACAACTTCAAGACTCTCTGCAAACCGTTTTTTCGCCAGTGGCTGATGAGCACTCAGACAGTCAAAGGACTCTCCCAGCATAATATCTCCAACCAAGTCTGTCATGAGTTTCGCGAATAGCGGCTGTATGTCCACGTCTTTTCCAGCCGGTATGTGCGCCAAGAGCTGCTGGAAATGACGTTCCTGAGACGAGGCGTTGAACAGGCTGTTCCTATTCATGAGGTCGACACGCCACATGTCGCGGAGGGTTTTCCAGTCCTGCCCGTCGGCCGCTGCAATGGCTTCTGGGGCAAAATACCTGAACATTTCGGCTCCGAGGCGTTTGCCGGCATAGTAATCGCCCCATTGGCTGACAAAGATCTGCTTGATGTTGTCAAAGTCACGGGTGAAAATTACATCGTTGAAAAGAAGCCTCGAGGAGTACGTGTCGCCGTACACATCCCAGAGCCTGTCTAGGTACTGCAAAATCTTTCCAGACAGGACAGCGCGACTGGCTAAGATGACTTTATGCAAACCAATAAAATCCCACGATTGCTCTAATTTAGGAGCTTTGCAACCCTGCAGTTTTGAGAGATGTTTGGACGAGATCCAAGATCGTAAGGTCTTGACAGCAAATATAGCTAGTAGGTAGGTAACTGTGGTAGTTGCGAATATTGCAATTGCTGGATCCATCATTGCGGATCACAAGCTAGGGCCCCAAAAAATGCAATTTCAGTGAATAAAGATGAAATGCAATTTATTTTATGTATGGAGGGGGCTGATGCAGTTTCTTTTGCCCGCGGTGAAAATGCGTCGACGTCCTGTATGGCTCAACATCCAAGCCCTTCATAAAGTCTTTGGGCATCTATCTATCTAACTACCCAACACACCCGTGTCATGACCACTCAATGATGGGACTGATAAAGCACAATTACTCCGAAATGACTCGGGGGCGGGAACGCTACCGTGTTACACGTATATGCCGCGAACCCTTGCGAAGGCTCCCGCATTTTAGGAATACTGATTCAGCGAGATAGTGACAAAGCGGGCGGCAATTAACGATAACTGGCCGCTGGGTTATTTTGGGGTTCAATATTGTAATTTTGTGTTACTATGGGGGTGATGCCTCATTATTGCATCTCTCGTATCGGGTCATATGGTGCTGGAACCTCGTATCATTTTGGGGGCTGCATTAACCATGGCACTGATAAGGAGTCCAGCTCGGTTAGGAATCGATGTTGGCACAACGTACATACATACTGGGGCTATATTATGCCGTGATATAAGTACTGATTTATATATTGAGTTCCACAGAGTGGAGTGCAAGCTCAGAACCCCCCCTCCCGCAGGGATGCTCGGGAGTCACAGTGCCGGATTGGGAGCCTTCCGGGCTCCCAAGAGATAATAGACATTATTAGTGCTGAATCGTGCAGAATTTCTCCGAAACGTGCTGAAGATCGGACCGACATACCCCTTGCTCAGTTCCGTCTTTGTGAGACACTAGAAATTTGCATGCTATTAGCTGTCAGACCGACTGGAGTTGCCGACATATGGGATCACACCATATAACAACAGGAGTGGTGCGGGTCTATCGGGAGGGAGAAAAAAAAAAGCGATCCTATATAGAGTAGTGCGCTTTGAGATTCTAGCGATCCAAATCATACTGAATTTGGACAATTCCTAATTCATCTGCCCCCTCCAATACCGATATACTTCTACCTGACACTCTCTTTTCCCCTCTGCCACTGAAATAAGAAATGGCGAAGGCTGTAGCGATCAATGGGTTCAAAGAGCATGAGTGCGACCCAGAGCTTGTATCGCAGGCCCGGACGAGCTTGACGCGGGCATCGGATTTTGGTCTCAACACGATCAAAGAAGATGGTCACTGGAACGGTGAACTGCGATCAAATGCAACTATTACCGCAGAGCACGTCTTCTTCTACCAATCACTTGGGGTTCCCATCCCGGATAGTGCCGCCTATCGTCACTACCTCTTATCCCACCAGAACGAGGATGGATCATGGGGAATTGCCCCTTTCTATCCCGGCGATGTCTCTACCAGCGCTGAGGCATATCTTGCCCTCAAGATCCTCGGCGTCTCTACGGAATCTCCAGAAATGAGCAAAGCTAGGGGGTTTATTAGGAGAGTCGGAGGAATTGCCAAAGTACGGATTTTCACGCGCATCTTCTTTGCCCAGTTTGGGCTATTTCCCTGGGACTATGTGCCGCAGCTACCGGCAGAATTCATTTTCATGCCGGCGTCGACACCCATGAACGTCTACCGACTTTCTTCTTGGGCACGAGCTACATTGATCCCCTTGTTTGTCATTCGTCATCATGAGAGCACATACGCCTTGCCCAATGGCTTGTCTAAGAACAATGACTACTTGGACGAGCTGTGGCTCGATCCCGGGCAAAAAACGGTGCCGTATAGCAAGCCAATCTTTGAGACACCAGGATTGGATATTTTATCCATAGCCATCACTTGCGTCGACAACGCTTTGTACTTTTTTGGCGGTCTGAGGAAGCAGCCTCTGAGACGCCTTGCTCTGAACCGCTGCATCAAGTGGATTCTTGAGCGCCAGGAGCCCGAGGGCGACTGGGCAGGCATTGTCCCTCCCATGCATGCAGGCATTCAAGCGCTGCTTTTGCAGGGCTACAAAATCGACGATCCTCGAATCCAGCGAGGCATCGCAGCCCTTGAGCGGTTCACTTGGGAAGATGACAGGGGGAAGCGGCTCCAGTCATGCGTGTCTCCAGTATGGGACACAATCCTCATGTCTCGCGGTCTTTGCGAGGCTGGCGCTGACAAAACTGATCACCGCATCCTCCGATCTATCCGCTGGATCAAGTCGCGCCAACTGACCGGCCCGGAGGGTGATTGGAGAGTCTACAGCCCTGCTCTTCAGTCAGGTGGGTTCAGTTTTGAGTACAATAACTCCTGGTACCCAGATGTTGATGACACGGCCGCTGCGATTCTCACTCTGCTTAACCAGAATTTCACCTCTGTTGACTGTGTTACCATTTCCAGAGCTGTGAAGTGGATTGGCGGTATGCAGAACAAAGATGGCGGTTGGGGCGCGTTTGATCTGAACAACGACAAATTGTGGTTGAACAAGATTCCCTTTAGTGATTTGAACGCTCTGTGTGATCCGTCATCGGAAGACGTGACGGGACGCGTTCTGGAAGCTTATGGGCTCATACTAAAGGCAGCAGAAAACACTTATGTGGACCCCGAAATCACCCAAATTATATCTACAACGTCCGAAAGGGCCTTGTTCTATCTGGCAAGCACTCAAGAGATCACCGGCAGCTGGTATGGGCGCTGGGGATCCAATTACCTCTACGGCACGAGTCATGCTCTATGCGGGCTCCAGTACTTTTCGCAGGGAAACGAAATGGTGCAAAACATGATGAGCTCCGCAACGGAGTGGATCAAAGAGGTCCAAAATAGCGATGGCGGCTTCGGAGAGGAACTCATGTCCTATAAAAAACCATCTCTAGCCGGACGGGGAGTATCGACACCTTCTCAGACCGCGTGGGGACTCATGGCTCTTCTTACGACGTGTGACCCTGCCGACGACTCAGTCGTGGCTGCAGTTTCTTACCTTGTGTCGACTCAAGCTGAGGAGGGGGCAGGGGTGGGATGGTCGTGGCCGGAGGAGAGGTACACAGGAACGGGGTTCCCTAATCATTTCTACATTGGGTACACATTGTACCGTCATTACTTTCCTATGATGGCTTTGGGCAGATATGTCCGTCTCGCGCAGCAGGCCTTGGACAAAAGGGCAAAGATTGCTGGGGATTACTAATTTGTAACGCAAGGATTATATTTATATCGCTAGGCTAATTAATCTCCGTCTGAACTTTTTCTTGTAATCTACGTCGTATGCTTAGATTGCCAGCTGCTAATTATTGAAGAACTAAAACGGGACCGTGTTGTACAGTAATCGGGAGAGTGTTACAAAATGGATATACTAGGGTTGCGTCTGGGTCCAATCGACTGGGAACTTGTGAGACTGAGCGCGACGTCTTGTGCGATCCCTCTTTCTCCAACCTTAATTATTGATTTGCACGGCACGACTCGCAACTCTCATGTGGGATGTTCAATAAATGCACTACGTGACACAAACATCTAGTCACTTGATAGGTAACGGCCGTTATCAATGCATATGCATGCCACCCCACGTAATTAATATTGGCTGCCAGCGGGTACTCTGTCGATGCATGATGACTGCGTATTCGTACCACCACATTTCGAGTTGCGTACATCGCCACCCACATTCAACGACGCCAAGGCCTTAGACGAACCAATGAATGGGGTCGGTGGTGCACACGCTGAAGAATGGTGTGATTCATGAAGAAAAAAAAAGAAAAAAGGGAAAAGATAAACCATTCTGTGCCGGGGTTCGTGGCATCTTCTGACAGCATGGAACCATATCGGCGATAGAGGAATTCGACGAGTCGTGCAATATTCCAAGGAACCTCAGATGTGGTTGTAAAACAAACAGAGAGAATTAAATCATTGTACTATTCTCACTGGTGGAGACAATAGCTACCTGTCTGAATCCAAAAAGAGCCATTGCGTTTACCGACAACTACCTTGTTGCATCGCACCCTCAGCTTGCCTACTGCAACAACACACTGGGAGGTGGAGGTTTCCACTGTGGGAACCCTCTTTCAGCTGGCAAACAATAAACGGGGATGCTGGGTCCAATTCTGATAAGATTGTTTAAGCGTCACATGAGCGACTTCGTATCTGGATCAGGCAGCATGAAGGTCGCAGATCCGTGATTCCCGGAGGCAAGCGAGACAAAGTGTCTCGGTGGGCGATTAGACACTGCGGCTCGAGATTGGGAACCGACCAGCAGCTAGTTATCTGGCACTCTGGTTGCCCGGCGCTCCGTACGTATTCCGTCCGTACAGAATTACTCATGCATGTAAGACAACGGTTTGTCTTAGCTAAGCCTGCAGGGGTCTCGAGACATTTTTGATGAGCCAGCCCGCTGCTCCGTCTGCAGCCAAGCTTTGTACAACCCGCGCTGGTACTTTTGGAATACGGGACATACCCTGCATGTGATAAGTAATACGACATGGAATTGCATCCAACCGGCCCCTTCGTCCCTGTGCAATGTTTTCCATCCGGCCAGCTGTGAGCGATATGTCGGGGAAAAAGGTCTAATTTCGGGGCCGCAGTGCCCGTCACGAGAAATCTGCTTACGCTGTGATAGCAACCAAGTATTGGCTGCGAGGGCTACTAAGAGCGGGGAAGACATCCGGCAACGTCGATCTTCTGTCATGCATTGCCATCCCGATCGCAATGGGTTTAGCAGCCCCTCTTTAAATGAGGACCGGCGCGATACAGATCACGGGAGAATATCGATGACGCTGGCAACTGCCGCGACGGGCGCCATTCTAAAAGCCCCCCCACACAAATAGATAAACATTGTGGGTTCTAAATTGCGCAGATAGATTGTTTGGAAAGCGCTTGGCACCTAGGAATTGGCTGAATTGGCTATGGCTAGTCCAGTGCGCCATATAACTCCCGCGCCGCCGGGATGTACCCGGACGGAAAGTACACTCACTCCACAATCACGATCACATATCATATTGTGCCAATCTGACTTATTAGCCACAAGATAATGCATGGATTCGGTGCCACATTTTATGCAGAGGAGGGAGCTGATGGGCAGGAAGGTGGGTAAATTTTCGGATCGTATTGGGTGAGCTGCCGACGTAGAGGTCCCGAAAGTCGCAGCTCATAACACTGTAAATTAACCACGGCTTGCGGTGTGTAGGCAGGGAGAGGGGGGGGGGGGGGGGGACATTTCTTCCGCTATGGAGATCCAGTTTTGGCCACGTCGTGCTCTAACTCTCCTGCCGCTCGCTATGTACCGCAATGGTGCAAACGACATTGCTGCACCGTAGTTGCTTAGATGGATGTAGACAGCTTTTATTCCGTCTGGCTTGGGAGCGCGTGATATGACCTTGATATGACGTAAGCAGAAGGTCTCTATAGTAGAATGTCTCTACCAAAAGTGTTCGATTATTCAGGACATGAAAATAGCTACTACAGAAAGTATACAGCCTGTACTTTTGCTCCGTTATGTAACGAATAGCTACTGCGACAAGATCTCCCAGTATTCGGAGGATCCTTTGGGTATGCCTAGTATCGCGCAAAGAAAAGATGGTTTTGTACACTATTGCAGAAAGAAAACCCCGACGAGAAGAATTCCCCTGACGCTACTACGCCCCAGGGAGAGACTCGAAGCTCTAGAATGATAACTTTGAGCAATAGGATTCATCTGGAAGCTTAATACCCGATGTTGATGCTGATGCTAAGTGAGATCTTTACCCAGAAGCTCAACGACTATTCGCCTCCCGCTTAAGCCGTTGACAACGTTGCTTTGAAACAACACGAAGGAAGGGACGATGCTATTGGAAGTTAATTCTACCTGGGGTATACTGTCCGCTGTGACCTTATACAATTCTACTAAAGTATATTTATTTCGCGTTTTGCATGTTCGTACTTGAATTAGTTGATTGGTAATAGTAAGAAGTCTGATATAAGGAAGGAACCTCTCTTAAAATCACAAGTGGATTCGCTTCCCCTGTCTGCCTTTTCTTATCATATAGACATTAATGTGATAACAGTTTAAGAGGTTAAGACATGACCTTAAACTCTGGGGCTAGAAATGCAGCTGGTCCGAGCGCAAGGTACACCGAAGCCTCGGATTAAACGGATGCATTGCATTAGAAGACCTTCTGAGTTGGGAACATTTACAAGAGTGTTGAATAAAATGCCTGAGAAAGATGAGGCTTAACGATATTTGTTTACCAAACCACTACTTACGACCCCTTCAATGATGCGGCACTTGCAGGGTAGCTTATAGGACTTGGTGCAGATTGTTAGATGGATACTTCTGTCGAAAAGTATTTAGTAGGAATCCAATCTTGTAATGTCTTTCAAGCACAACATATTAAATCTTTAAGCGGTGTCTCAACTGACTGTCGAATGGCGGGCGGTCGCAACTCACAGCTTAAGCATTGGGGAAGTTCTAGCCGATCGCAAGGAAAGCCAGTACATGGAAGCGGAATTTGGTGAATAATTCACTTGCACTATGATGCTATACGTTCTCTAACAACTACGGCTATGACCATATTTCGTGGGCCACTGCTCATATCTTCGTGTGTGCGAAAGTCACCAGACAATCTGATGCAACGCCAACTCATTCGATTCGCCCGTGAGTTGGGTAAGGGAGTTTAATCCAAGAAGTCGAAAGTAGGCTTTCTCTGATTTTGCGTCAAATATTCTCGCTAAGAGTGAATCTGATTCTCTATTGATTCGACTATATAGAAGATTCTGTCTTGCTGCCTGTTGGCTTCTTAAGATCTGACTCACAATTTAGTTCTTTAGCATATATATATAGCACTCTTCCATACACTTATCCCTTCGTAATTTTGTTAGTTTGATGTGATAAACTAACCTGTAGATGCGGCCTTGACTCTATTCTGATGAGATTACCCTTAGACTCGTATACATTATATATCACTCTTTTCGATCTACTCTGTATCCGCCACTTTTTGTTTTAGAGATCTTAAATTAGTTAACAACTATTTAACTATGTCTAAAATTACTTCTTCAATAATGTCAATGCTCGCGTCCAATAGTATCATGATGCCATTTCTGTATGTTTGGACGTACCATTCTATATCTTTTGCGCAGTATAGGATATTGATGAAGAAACGGCTTAAAAGACGGTCCTTTTCACGCAAGGTGCTAAATTTCGGCTTCTATTTAGTTGATGAGCAGATGTATGCTTCTTCAGGAAGAGTTGCGCTTGCCGTACCACATCTATTGAGAAAAATATTCCTGGGTGGTCTCAGATGCAGTCAACTAACTACCCGTTATCCTGGAGCAACTATACGCATCATCCTCAAGACTTCTTGGGACTAGGGTCTGGGAAACTGCGTTTTATTGACTTGGCCGAGAACATATATGGTCGTCACTAGGCTGGGCCGACTAACCATCCGATCCAGTGGGCTTTCACTTCGACGCCAGTGGATGCAACTTGTTGAGACTAGAGATGCTTGTCAGCACGATTGGTGCCGTAAATAGCTAGAATCCTCGCATAGTGAGGCAGTGCCTCGGATAACGGGGCAGTGCAAGGAAGGCAGAAGACATCGATAGAAGGAAGAAAAGTGCTATAAATAAGAGGCTTTCAGGCTCGTCAAGAAGTTCGGGATCATCATCAATATCATTCACTTCAATTCAGTCAAAATTGTAACCCTTCTATTCCTATCAATATTCCACTGCTCAAAGTTGCTCAAAGTGCTCATAACGCAACACAACTGCTTTGTACTATAACGCACGCAATAAGTGGCCACCGACTACACTGTTTATGGACCAGATATATGCGTTACATCAAACTAGACACTGTCCGGTGTGAGATGGGCGGAGATTTCTTCGCTTTACAAACAATGATCTTGGGATGTTGTAATAAGTGTGGCTCGCACTCTTCTCTTCTTTTTGTGAACTCTCCTTGCTTGAAATTAAGAGCACTTGATGTGAGTCCGCTTTTCTCGACGCAAACTACCTGCCCGCTTTACTTCGAGCGATGAACGGGTCAAGGTATCTTGAGTGGCTGCTTCACTTCGTGTTTCCGCCTGTTTATTGTAAGTATTATATGAAAGACTCTCTTGCCATTGTGTGGGCGGCGGAGAGCCTCTAGGGCGACCGGGCTGGATTCACGTGAGTTTTGGACTCAACCCAATTAGTCAGGTCGATTAAGATAGCTATAAGAAGGGGGCTTGTCTCTCTTGTTGCAAGATCGTTCTTAAATAAAGAAGTTTTCCTCTGTGTTCAAAAATTGTGTCTACTTAAGCCTTGCTCTAGAACCTATTATAATTAAATTGCTTTATTGAAATGCATAGTAGCTCGATAATTATTGGGCAAGCTGTTAGATTATTCAATCCCACCACGCGTGAAATCTCTACGAATTACGGGGGGGTTTCGGCAAGAATCATTTATAGAAATTATATATTGCGCTACTGGTTGTGTGTTAGGTACTAGTATACGTGAATTGTGGATGTGTGCTTTGGGTTGACAAACCATTAAACTATAAATAGTGCCCGTATTCTCCTCCTGATAGGTGCCTCTGTTGTTGCCGGCCGGTCTTACTTTATCGACATGGTGGCTCACTTGATAAGATGAAACACTCCGCAGTGCATCGTCGGTTAGCCCTAGTCTTGTTATCATTCTTTCTTTTCCAATCTTAAGTACTTGGTACATAATCAAGATTCAATCAACCTGAACCTCTCTGCAGAATTTTATCAGGACGACGAAGCAGTTTCCATAAACAAGTACAAATCGAGCGCATTGACCCTAAGCTTAATTTTAACCCCGTATACTATAGTATTTTTTTTTTGGGTATTAGACTTACTACGTCAATGCTGTATAGTGATGGCTTGGCTTAATCTTAATATGGAGGTTGGCTGCAAACGGGTTTATATTTTGGGTATGTATAGTGGCACCACTCACTCTATTATAGTCGTATTGACGCTGCTGGCTGACGATTCTTCAGATCTTGCTCTTCACTCAGGCGGCTTCCGTCACTAGTGGCAAGGCCACTTCCCGATGATACATGCAGGGCCTTAATGATGTTGTATCTGCTGCTTTCATCATTGCCTGTCTTGTTTACCGATTGGGTCGCTTGCAACTTGTCGACTGCTGCTTGATATAACTGCAGCTCATCGCTGTCCTTGGTCATAACTTTTCGTTTCGTCCCACGGCGGCACCCCAATCCTCCTTTTCAGGGATTTACGAGGGGAATAACGAAGATGAAGAAGACTACATTTCTATTTCTCATGGTAGTTTGTACCAAGAGTCGACCAGTCTGTTTGAAAAGCTGGGCAGAGACGACCTGGCAGGAGTAGGCTACATAAGCGACTGCAAGCCGCGAGAAAATGGTTTGGCAAACGAAAATATTATGTAAGTTCAGGTATGAGGCTTGTGTGAGTGGTACTGAGGCACTCGTCTATGCATGAATACCGGCGGTTTTGAAAGCACTGCACCTAGTGCCATAACGCTTGGATATGGACCTAGCTGGGATGGCATTGCGACCTGGAATAGATTGTGTTCATGGTATTGCGACTGCTTGAGAAATTGCATCAGGAAATTGAATGGCTGAGGCGACCAGCACAAAACTGTAGATGCATGTGTCGTACATACTCTGACAGTCCCTGTTGTTTGAAGAAATGACGCGAAAGCAAATAATGAATAATTCCTAGGCTACAAAGGCCAAAAAGATACGAGATTAATTATCGTTAAATGAAATGATACAATATGAAGGGAACGTCAAACTCCGCTCGACGGGCGTCTTTGTGCAATCTGCAAATCCATTGGTGTTCGCCTAACAACTCGTGCATAAGCTTGTGTGTTGCAGCTAGTACCTGAATATTGTCACATACATGCCTCACTGACGAGCTCAGGCATTGAATCATAAAATTTGGATCAGAATATGTGCTTACTAGTGTCCGGGCGCCGTATGTAGAAGAACTCGCCGTCGATCATTACGGGTTTGGCGCAAGAAATGATGCGACGGAGACAGATGGTAGAATATTTGCGTCGGGCGCATCGCTAGTCCGTCATCCAGTCGTTAATTTTAATCGCGAGCTACGCTTACTGGACAGGCATCACACTACAGGCCAGACGGTCAAATACGACGCCCATTGGCCACGGTAAGCCTCCTTTCTCCCCAGCTGAAGCAACTTGGCCGGTCGTCACACCGTCACACCGTCCTGTTGGATAAAGACTTAAGCCACTTTTCCGTCACGATTCACCTTGCCGCTACCCCCGCGAGAAGAAACTCGACCTGCGACGGCTCACCGTTATCTGCAGAGAGCTCCACAAGGCAAGTCGTCAAGGTGGCACGGAGTTCTTGACACATAAAAAGTGGCCATTGGCTGCCGTATATTTTGTCTCAGAAGTCGATACCAAAGTGCTCGGCACTAAATAGTAGATCGCTCGCTCGAGGATTCTCTCCACTTTCAAGGGAAAGATATAGCAAGTCTACGGAGTAAACATCATATTCGTGGCTCTCTTCTTGCTAGGGGCACCGGTACGGTAGAACACGGTTACACAACAGTCAATATTACTCCGTACCTAGCTCGTATTTTCAGCTCATGACCCAATGGCGGAGAAGGACAGCCTGGTCTCAATTCTTGGCCCTCTGCGTCTTAAGAGAAGTTCATCGTACCGCCGGAGACGGATGTGCCGCTGAACACGTTTTTCCCGGTGATTGGGCCATTGAAGTGAAAGCCACCGCCGCCACCACTTTTCTCTTTCGATTCCTGACTGGCTGATGTCATTTTTTGACCGTGTTCATGGTGGTCAGAATGCTGACGGTGCGGAGATATTCGTGCCAATATTGCCTTGGCATATGCAGCAGCCATTGCCGCTGCATATGGCTGCCATATCTTCTCTTTATGCCCATCTCCATAGTCACAGACGCCGCGTATGACACCGACCGGGATGCGGTTCATTGTCCCTGCTGCCTCCATTTCCAGGCCAATGACATTGTAAGTGTTTCTTAGCTCGTTTCTAACGTGGGCGTTTTTCACCACTTTGTCGCCAGAGCCAATTGATCCATACCACACCCGAGTCCGCTGGCCCGCCGTGCGTGGCTCTCTGTGAACAAGACTCTCGACGCCATGCTCATCAAATTCGTAAAGGTCATCTCGGTCTTGCCCCGGGTCAAGGAAAGTGCCCGCGCGATGCGCTGAATTCTTCATACGCTCATAGTGTGGGAGAAAACAATTCGCGTCGTTTGGATACTCTAGTTTAATGCTTCCAATGGCTGACCGAATGATGGGCTCCGTAGCGGCCAGCGCATGTCCGAGTCGCAGGGGTTGGAACCCATCCATGGTTTCTTTGCCCAAGTCGTAGGCCAATATTCCTGGATTTTGTCCCTCAGGAAGTGCCACGAGAACATCGCCGAGTCGTATGTCTTGCGGATTTGGAGAGGAAAAATGAGGAAGGCCAGCCGCGACGCCAACTAAAAGCCCAAACCACAGCGAGGGAAAGCATTTCTTAACTTGGCTAGCCAACGCTCCCGCTGAGCCGCTGCCATATTCCTGCCCGGAGGGTAGCGTGGCAATGACAACATTGTGGCAGTCAATCTCGCCTGCAATGTAAATATAGTCGTCTCCTCGGCTGCAAGGAAACGTCCCTGGGTGGCGTTCATCAAGCATGTATGAAGCAGCTTTTGCTTCAATCTCTAATGGAGCAATCCAGGCCACGGTGTAGACGTCAGCGTTTAGCTCTGGCATGATGTCGCGGTGCGGATTTCAACAAAATTAGCATGCACAAGTCGCTATGGGGTCGCGTTGACTGTGGGCTGCAAAATGTGCCATATGTCTTGGGCTGTGGTAGGATGCGTTAAATAGCTGGCGCTCGACACAACGAGGCTGCCACTACTCCGTACACGGATTATGGTGTGCTTCCAGCGCGCAAGGAGAACAAGATACTAGTTGACTTCCATTTGTATGGTAAATTAGAGATATACCATGTACCCGAGGTTTTGGGCTTCTCTTTGGGCCGAAACAATCCTGGCTTCGAGACTCCGCTTACGCCTTGCCGCGGTCACGTTGTTCCAACCGGCTGCTTCTCGCATGCATTTTATGTTGCAGTCGACGTGTATTCCAGTCTTGTGATTTTCTGAGTGTCGCAATTGAGAATCCCTTCTCGCGCGAACTTTGGGAGACATACAGCGTCTTGGCACCTTGAGCTGCGATGGCCGGAGCCTCTTTCAACGAGTCTGTCAGCGGCCGTAACGTCGTCGCCGGTCTACACGTTGCAGATGGTGGAAACTTCACAGCAAACTTTAGCAATGTTCTGAACCAGCCATTCACACCTTCCGGGCCACTCCACGTCATCCCGTTTCCGAGAAACGAGGATTTTATACGGCGCTCGGACGTCGTCTCGGCGCTCGACTCACTTTTGTCATCTAACGGCGAATATTGTAGTGCTGCTCTGTGGGGTTTCGGTGGGTCTGGGTAAGTGGACGCGATGGAAGTCGGAACTTAAAACGATTCCTTCTCGGCGCTAACTGTTGGAAGAAAGACGCAGATTGCGCTTCAATATGCCTACCGTCGATGCGCGCCGTCTTGTTCGGTCTTCTGGGTGCATGCCGACAGTGAGATAACATTTCTTCTTGATTACAAAACGATAGCAAGAAAATTATGCCTTGCCGGCGAACTTGAGGGCAAAGACTTGATGTTGGCCGTCCGTGACCGCATCGAGGCACTGCCACGCTGGGTTTTTGTTGTCGATAATACGGACGACTTGAAACTGTTTGGCGTATCAAGGCCCGCGGACTCTCCCTCAAGCCTGCTTGACTTTGTACCCCGAGGGTTTGGTGGCACAGTGCTATGGACAAGTCGCGATGAGCGAATAGCCGGCACCCTTGTGGGTGGACGCCGGGGCCTTCACGTACAAAACATGACAGTTGAAGAAGCGATTGACTTGCTACGCTCAAACATGAACAAAACCTTCACCGATGTGGAACATGACGATGCCCAAAACCTTGTTCAGGAGCTTCACTTACTACCCCTGCTCATCTCGCAAGCAGGGGCGTACATGCGAAGAACAACTACACCAATTAGGGAGTACCGATCACAGCTGCTGTCGGACAAAGAAAGATGGCACCTTATCAGTAACACAGAGTTTGACAGACACCGAAGGGCAGATGTGTCAAACAACTTACTACACAGTTTGGCTCTGTCTATAAACCGAGTTCGGCATGAACATGAAGAAGCGTACAAGACCATAGGTGTCCTTGCGTACCTTGACAATCAACATATCCCGGAAGAAGTGATTAAAGCGGCCGCCAGCTTCCACAAGGAGGACGGACAGATACGATGCAGTGAGCAGTCAGTGGACACTCTTCATCGGCTCATGGACTTATCATTTATTACTACTCAGAATGTTAATGGTGTTGAGCGTGAATTTGAAATGCACAAGCTTGTTCAGGAAGCCGCGCGATTTGGGCACCAAGACTCTTCCCTTGGGAAACCAGGAGATGGGAAATACTTCGCTTCTGTCGCTATTACCGTGATATTGGATCTGTTTCCAGAATACACACCGAATAGTAGGCACCTCATGAAGCAATGCGAAAAATTCTTGCCCCATGCAGTAAAGGTAGCCAATTTGGCCGAATTTTGTGGGATGGAATACGAAATAATCCAGATTCTTGCTCGAGTGTCCAGTTACCTATTAGATCGGGGAAGTTGGACGCAAAGTGAATCAATAAATAAGAGGTTGCTAAGTTTAAGGTCGACGACATTAGGTAAAAAACACCCAGACACGCTTGCTTCTATGAACGACTTGGCATACAATATTTTTATCCAAGGATATTATTCTGAAGCGGAAGTGGCTGTGAATAACACTCTGGAGCTGACACGCGAAGTACTCGGCGAGGAGAATTTGGGTACGATTGATACTATAAGTTTACTTGCAAGGGTGCATGACGTACAAGGCAGATACAAAGAGGCTGAGGAGATTAGAATAAAGGTCCTAGAGCTTCAAAGAGAGGTTCTCGGCGAGAAGCATCCAGACACAATTATAGCTATGGGCAGTCTCGCCAGCACATACCACATGCAAGGCCTGTACAAGGAAGCAGAAAAGGTTGAAATAAAGGTCCTAGAGCTTCGAAGAGAGGTTCTTGGCGAGAAGCATCCAGACACAGTTACAGCTATGGGCAATCTCGCCAGTACATGTCATATGCAAGGCCGGTACAAGGAAGCGGAACAGGTTGAAATAAAGGTCCTAGAGCTTCAAAGAGAGGTTCTCGGCGAGAAGCATCCACACACGATTATAGCTATGGGCAGTCTCGCCAAAACATACCACATGCAAGGCCGGTACAAGGAAGCGGAACAGGTTGAAATAAAAGTCCTAGAGCTTCAAAGAGAGGTTCTCGGTGAGAAGCATCCAGACACAGTTACAGCTATGGGCAGTCTCGCCAGAACATACCACATGCAAGGCCGGTACAAGGAAGCGGAACAGGTTGAAATAAAGGTCCTAGAGCTTCAAAGAGAGGTTCTCGTCGAGAAGCATCCAGAAACGATTACATCTATGGGCAATCTCGCCTGCACATACCACATGCAAGGTCGGTACAAGGAAGCGGAACAGATTAAAATAAAGGTCCTAGAGCTTCGAAGAGAGGTTCTCGGCGAGAAGCATCCACACACGATTATATCTATGGGCAATCTCGCCAGAACATACCACATGCAAGGCCTATACAAGAAAGCAGAACAGGTTGAAATAAAGGTCCTAAAGCTTCGAAGAGAGGTTCTCGGCAAGAAGCATCCAGACACAATTAAAGCTATGGGCAATCTCGCCAGAACATACCACATGCAAGGCCGGTACAAGGAAGCGAAACGGATTAAAATAAAGGTCCTAGAGCTTCGAAGAGAGGATCTCGGCGAGAAGCATCCACACACGATTACAGCTATAGGCAATCTCGCTAAAAACATACCACATGCAAGGCCGGTACAAGGAAGCGGAACAGATTAAAATAGAGGCCCTAGAGCTTCGAAGAGAGGATCTCGGCGAGAAGCATCCACACAAAATTAAAGCTATAGAGAATCTATTACTTACTTATAACTATCGCCTCAAATTATGGAATTCTTGGAAGATTAGCCGGGAGATTAAATCTCCGCTGTGACGGTGATGGCAAGTGGTTTTATTGGGAGCCAAGAAATAACAACCATATTTACTGCTATTGAGATAACTCAGAACCTTTCGATTCCAGCGTGAGCAAGAACATGATCATATGGCGAAGGCCACTTTCATCTTCAGAAATGCGCGAGAATATCCCCTATGCCGAGATTTCTACGGAAATTGACAAGTAAATCAGTAAATATGAGATACAACAAGGCTCTGAAAAATGGAACCAGAGGAATTTCCGGTATTGAAGCAAACTACTCAAAATACGGAAGTGGGAGAAGGCAAAAGGGCGTGCCAGCCAGTGCGGCGATGTCTGCCTGGGAGAGGTCAGGCTCGTCTCATTGCGGAATATAATGCGTCGACGTAACGGTCCAAGCACATGTACTCAGAACTAGATAGATAGCCCATAAAATATCCAGAACCGAAGGAAAAGTGTAACAGTCAAAGATTAGAACAAGTCACAGTGCGCAGGATGACACTCGAGCTTCGTTGTCGTGGCCCACCCGCTACTACTACTCCAGTTCTATCGTCGTGAAAGCTACTTCAGAGACTCCTTAATTCCCTATGCTATGTTCGAGTGCTGCTAGATGTAGTCAATTTGATGAGACTTCTTGGCGTCAAGTGAATTTTGCTTGATACTGTTTCCACTTCATCGCGATTCCACTCTCGGGCGAGCTGTTCAAAAAGTACCAAAAACTGCATCGCGAACAATTTGGGACCCATAACAGTTTCTCAAGTCTCATCTTCGAGTTCCAGGAGGTCTGCTTCTGATCCGTCCGTCGTCCACAGAGCGACTCTGTGAGGACAGGTTCTCAAATGAAGAACGTACGAATTAGGTCACACTTGGACAGCTCATATGCTGCTGAAAATACTGAATTTGATGGCCTATCTCGGTCTTATTCTCTTTACGTCTGTGCATATCTTGGAAAATTCCCCTGAAACTGAGAATCTTGGTTCGTCTATAGTTTTGGTCCTTTGATTTTGTTTAGGAACTTGCATTGAGGTGGGAGGCCGTGTACGATGTGATACGTCATCAGTGCTGTCCAAAAATGCGTGTTCAGTAGCACTGGCCTCGCGTTTCAAAGTCGCCAGTCGAACAAACGATGCCGAACATCTTGACTGCGACACTATACTGGATTGATGCCACGTCACTCGGACACATCGTTCAAAGTCTAGACCGCGACGTGTTCATGATTGGCGACCTCATGTCACTGCAGCTAAATGGTGTATGGGGTTCGGCTCATGGCTTGTTATTCGTCGTTACCCGGCAGGTACACCATTCCCGGCCGGAAACGAGTACCATACCAGTAATAAACCAGCTCGTTAACGATTTCATATTCTATTGCTGCAATGTTAGTCTTATCATCACCATGTATGGCACGTCACGCGTCTTTGCCATCAGTGACAAATTGCGACCATTACCTGGCTCTTTTATGTTTCCCGTGTTCAGCCGTACCAAAGCTACTGTATTGGGGTTGATGGCATCATGTCCCCTGTATGATGCTGGTCCAAAAAGGAAAAAATAACAACAACTCAGTGATGTCGGCACAAAAGTTGGCATGCACTTGGCGCGGTGGTCTGTGGTCTTCATCCCGTCAAACCCTCGCTGGAGCTGTGAATGTCTTAATCACAGCAAAAGTGACTACCTATATCAATATGGAAGCTGAGACTTGGACTGACCTTCAAGATTGCTCTTGAACTTACAACCAAGCGATGAAATATAGTTTTTTAAGTCGGATCGGTGAGAATGGGCTTCAACGGCATCTCCACAGTCCTCACCATGACAAACACACTTGCCAAGACAAAGGAAGGACGAGATGCCACTGAATCTTAGTTATTAGAAGGAAGAATTCAAGGTTAGAACGTATATGCCTGGATCGCTGCAAGCACTTAATAGCATCTTCGCGGAAAAGGGTTGCCTGTGCCTGAGCGTCGTTGACCTTACATGAGTAGGCGAATGCAGCCCGACAAATGCTCTACTGAGATTCATCGATGCTACCGAATATCGACTGCTTGTACATAAAAAAGCTGCAATTGAATAGACTTTGAGACGCTGAAGCTCCCTTCTGTTTCTCCCTTAGCTGGCTTCGGTCCAGCGTTGATCTCCAGGGAGACAGAAGTGACAGCGAGCTGCTCTCCGCCCTGTGTCCGATACGTGCTTTGTCTTTAACTAAAAGTACATTGAAGGAGCCGACTTTTGAGACCTTAGTATGGCCGTAAGCTCCGGAGGTTCTAGCTTAGCACGGTTAATATCAACTCGTGTGCCACTTACGCGTGATACTTGCCCGGTGTCGCATTCATATTCTCGACGAGGCGGCGCCATTGACGGTGCATGCGACGCAATTATGCAGCGCAGTCGAATGGGGACGAGTTCATCGAGCCTAGTATAATAGTGGTGCCGCATAAGCTGCTCATTGTGGCGAACTTTTAACCTCATCGTCGGGCTTCGCAGTAGTGAGGTCGAGCGTGACACGCCGGGTGAATTGATGAGGAGAGGGGGTATGTTCTGAGACGGGATGAGCTATACTATAGATGAGAATAAGATATGAAGTGTTATTTAAGGCTGTAGTGCCAAAATTTAGAGGGGAAATGGTCTGTAATGTAACACATTGGAAATACTGGCTCTCAAGTTGACCCCGATACCTTGATCGTGTTGTTGAGCACATCTTCTCCGGACCGTTTCTATTGTAGAACTTGAAAGAGCCTACTGGAGAGCATGCAACCCCTAGATCCTTGGCGAAAGCGCAGACGAAAAAGGAGAAAAATACCCATGATGGACTGGGCCATTCCTCGCACCGTATGTTTTACGCACCTGCAACGGGGATTGTAGATTGATTACTCCACCTTAGCAAACGTAAGGGATAGGAAGCATCGCCATAGAGTTGATAAATGTAATGCTCTCGCTCGTTCCTGATCCGCACAGGCAGGAGTTTGACGCCGCTTTCTGCCATGACTCATCCCCCCCCGAGCCGAGCTCAAGGTCCAATATCACGCCATTTCATTGCAGCCTGCCCCGCAGCTTGTTTCTTGTAATACACGGCCGCATATTCTTCTGCAAGTCTCATGCTTTCACACATCAAACTTTCCCGCCTCAGTATTCTTAACACATCAAGCCGGCTTTATGCAATACGTAGAAGTCTCTCTCTGTGTTGCTGGCTTTGTTAGGACCGACGCAGGGAGTTAATAATTATGGGTGATATCAAGCATAGCATAGCTGACACGAGTTGGAAACCATGCCAGGCATATATTATACGTGGAATGGGACGATGATGCCCAAGGTCGCGTCGTCTTGGAGCAGAGAATCCTTCGGGCTGAAGGCGCGGGGGTCGATCATGTATTTTGCGGTGGAGCTGACGATCCCATGAAATTTGTATGTTTCAGGCAGTTACTTAATATCTACTAGTTAACTACTAGAGGAGAAAGTCCGGTTAGAGGACAGGCTTGACGCAGCTAAACAAGCTACATAATACGAGAAGTGGCTGAGAGGGGAGGTGCTCATGTCGATCGACAACAGCTCTGTCGATTGATATGAATAACCACTCTTTCCCTCAACCTCTCCACACAGCCTGGAGGACACCACATATCAAATACTGGGGGTGATTATTCAACAAGCCACGTACAGCAGCTCAGGACGACATGAGATTAACGTTGGCTCTCAAGTCTGAT
This sequence comes from Conoideocrella luteorostrata, assembly GCA_032433595.1. Classification (NCBI taxonomy): domain Eukaryota; kingdom Fungi; phylum Ascomycota; class Sordariomycetes; order Hypocreales; family Clavicipitaceae; genus Conoideocrella; species Conoideocrella luteorostrata. Next base: position 81,160 of record JASWJB010000049.1, read on the forward strand.
CGCATCGTAACTGTCCTGAATATATAGCGATATTAGCGTAGAAATTGGCTGTATTAGATAGCTTGAAAGATAAAGACAGCAATGCTCTCCTTATTTTAACACTTCTTCTAATGGGCTATAGTCTGTTTTAGACCGTACTTAATAAGCGCCCACTTCTAGTATTATAAGAAATAGCCTTTAAACTACTTAAACTGTTAAATTGAAACATTCATGTACCTTCAGAGGTCCATGATGACTAATTTGTTGTGTGGCATTTGGCTAACCATGTAGTGGTAATGTAGCCCCAGGTAGTGCATATCACCATGCAGTGATAACGCCAGCGCACATTGGCCGCCAAAATCCTCAAGGTTATTCTAGCCTAATTTGACGTCGGTACAGCGTCACGAGGTGCACACGCCAGTTATATCAAAAAAAAATTTGCAGCTAAGTATGGGAGACGGGGCAGCTGAGGCATATCCTCATCGCACAAACACCTCCACTAATGCTGACATAAGTGTTATAACTGGTCGTGGACTGGTCTTTTATCATCTCTTTCCAGAGTGCTATGCTGCAACTGTGATTACGATAAATAAAATACTGGTTTATAAATAACCATGCTCTGCTCTAAGCATCGCGGTCTGGCCCGCTAGGTTTGGCGGCACAAGATGCGGTTGGAAGTGGAGAGGAAAAAGTGGATGTAGCGTCGGGGAAATTGAAACGGACAAGGGGGCCGGCCGTTGCACATGAAAGTCGCGACCATCAGCTTAATAGCAAGCCATGCGGGTGAAAGATTACACAACCCCCTCGGTCCGCCCAGCCACAGCGACTGAGGGGCCGTGTAATTCTTCACCCGCCTGCAAGCTTCTACTGCCGTACCGGAGTGGAGAGGGTGGACAAGGGCCGCACCGTCCTGGGGTAAGTGGAGGGGCGGAAACCATTGCGCTGAAGCTTAAGCGGCCAAAGGACTACGCGTAGAGATTAAAAATTAGGGAGAACAAAAAATAACGCTGTGGTACAGAGTCCTAAATTCGAAAAAATATAGGTCTAAATACAAAATGTGATACCATTTTGTCAAAGGTTCTAATGGCGATGCGGCGGCTCATCCTCCGAACCGGCCGTAGCGGCGATGCTCCATGCTGCGTCGTCACTGCCATGAACATCTGCTTCGCTGGCGTGTCCGTCATGCAACTCTCCAAGGAATGTTTCCATGGGAGACTTGCCTTCAGGACCGGCCAGAACCTTATTCAGGAGGTCGTTTGGCAATTTGATCCCCAGCTGATCAAGACCCTGAGAGATCTTGTCGGTGCTGCTTCGCTCGTAGTGGCCCGTCTGATGGGGTTGCTTGTCACCGGGAAGCTGGGCAGACTCTGCGCCGACGTGCTGGTTGGATGGGCCTTCGACTCCGACCGTGTTTTGGGAAAGACTGACAAACGTGGGAAAAATTAGCTTTCGTATTCTTCCATTTTGTCGAAGAAATAACAAATGCTTGGAGTGTCCAAGATGTTGTGATACAACAAGATTTTGGGAGCTCACGTGTGAAAGCCAGGGGTCCCGTACTTCGGCCCTGAACCTTGTGCTGAGTTGGTGTTGGAAGAAGAGGCCATTTTGAAAGAGAGTTTCTGCGCCTAAAAGAATTGGGAAAAAAGCCTGATTGTTTAGAGTCAGATGATGCATTTTACTTTTTCAGGATGGGCAGGTAAACATTGGTATTTATATTATATATTATTTTTGCATCTACTCGACGACGAGCTTACCGCTCGGTTCCCGGACAAGTTGTCCGGTCCGGCGGCGCACTGGGTGCTGGCCACCAAGGCCCAGCCCGGTGCTTGCCAAGAAGATGCAAGTGGTGCTATGCCGAGGCGCAGCAATGCCGATGCCCCAATGACATTGTCCGCATCCATGATCAGTTGCTGGATACCCTTGTTGCTTCCATGAATCTCCGCTTTCAAGGCAGACGCTCGCCATTCATTTCGGGTCGCATGTAGTATCAGATGAAAATCATCGACTTCTATCATGGTAACATTCGCACCTAATTAGAAGTACCCTCTACTTGGCTGGTCCCGACCGGGCTGCGTTGTTATGTCTGCAATAATAGGGCGGGTAAGGTGGAGGAAGCTAGTCATGCCTAAGGGCGAACCATTCTAAATGCCCACGGGGGGGGGTCTGGTGAGGGGGAAGGGCGAACCATTCTAAATGCCCACGGGAGGGGGGGGGTAATAGGGTTAAAACTGGTGAGGGGGAAGGGCGAAGAATTCTAAATGCCCATGGGGGGGGGGGGGGGTATAGGGTTAAAATTGGTGAGGGGAAGGGCGAACCATTTCTAGACGCCTGTCGACCTGAACGGGGTACAAGAAGAGGAAAAACACTAGCCAGGCGGCTTAAGCTTTCAGAGGTCTAGCTGCCCGAACTGCAATTTCGATCTCCTCAGAACCTAATGTGCCGTAAAAACCATACCTGTCCCCTCCAGCTACTCCAGATTGCATCACGTGCAGCTGTTTTGTCTTGCTCCCTTACCAAGACGCGAGTGAGCGGACATGCAGTGCGCCCTCACCCTTAGTCATTTCCTAGCCAAAATTTAGATATTTGTACTCCGTACGAAGCATATATATACGGAAATAGCATCTTGCCACAAGTGACCAAACTCCAGGCAGTGGGCTGGTAAGCGGAATGTAGACTGGTGCTGGCACTGACAGCCTCATATCGCTTTGCACTAAACGAGATGCTGTATACTGGTCGATGAAATCGACATCATAGACGCAGGGAAAGCTTCGGATAAGTCAACTATGCTACTACTGATGATGCTGCTGCTGATGATTTTGCTATCATTACATGTGACTCTTTTTTTTCTGCATTCGTCTCAGGAGGCCGCCTTCCGCGAGGTTATACCTGCGGGAATCCATGCCACGTCTGCGGGCTTCTTACATAGCAGAATCTCACCGCCTTTTATTTTTCGTATCTTGGCGGTCCTTTGCACCACATCTTCGCAATGCAGTACGTCACAATACATACCGAATTTCATTAACCAATCCCTGAGTAAATTAGCAAATTCATCCAATTAGAGTGAGGCGGAAAATTGATCCACTTTGCACCCACATATTAAAGATACAAAACGGGAAGGTACGCTTCTCCCTGCCCTTGCCCTCGCCTTGCTTAATCGCAAATCTCGGGCAAAACTCCGCTTTCCCTGATGACTAGCATCCTTGCCACTTTGGGCCCCACTATAGTTCTACCCCAAAAAGCTGACTTGATGCAATCAGGCACAGACGGAATACCGTCTTCCAGGTTCTCATATCAAATGAGGACCCCAATATATACAGTATGTGATGTTGGAAGTATTCGCTGTCCGACAATGGTACGTCTATTTAGACACAAACATCAGATGCTAGACCCACCGATGACATATTTCCCAAACATACGCAATCAATTGTCCTTTGGAAGAAAATTGGCTCAGATCCCGTGCAATGCGTTAACAAAGCTTGACAAAGTGACGAATGAATCCCCTATCTTGCATAAACTCTTGACCAAGGAGTGGAGGTGGATTCGCCATGAAAATCCATCGCAAATCGTTCCCAACAGGCATTGATATGGAGAACTTGATGCAGACGGCGCGGCCAGCCTTGGCTGAAAAGTATCTACGGCTAGTCACCCAGAAGTCCAGCAAACCAGCAAATCAGAGACAAGAGCTTACCTTGTTTTCCATGTTGGTAGGAATTGTCTAGCGTTGGGAATTGTACCAGATATGGAACACTACGAGCGACTCGCAGACCTTGGTTCTTAAGTGGAAACCCTGCCCCAGAGTAAATTTTTTTGCTTCAGTCATGTGGATTTACTTATAGTTAATTTTAACCTACAACTAAACCACATCATTGAACACTCTGATAACATCCGCCAGCGTCGTCACGGCTATCATCTTGGCTTGCGCTGATGTCCCCAATAACAATTCTAGCAGGATCGCTCGTGCACCCTGCCCATAGCACTAATGACCTGTAGCTTCTCATCGTAGCAGTATTTCAGTAATTCTACTTTGGTTTCAATAGTATTAATTGTGTCCACAATAAAGTCAGGTTTCTGACTGTCTTGCTATGGCCCTAGAATTCGCCATGCCACCGTCTCATTGAATTTTTCCTGCTGCAAGTCGAATTTAACCCATGGCGCAATAGCTACTAATCTTTTCTGCAGACAGTGAACTTTAGAAGTGCTAACATCCGCCAGCGTCGCTATAGCGTGTCTGTTTATTGAGCTAAGCATGACCTGGTTAAAATCAACAAGCCGAATATTCGAGACCCCAGATCATACCAGCGAGGCAACGCAATGTGAGCCTACGTCGCCATATCCAACCACAATGACAGACAAGTCGCGTAATTTGGCGAGACCCTTGGGCGTGAGGAAGACTCTATTTCGGGCTAGTTGTTTCAGAATAAGTTCCTCATCCAAAGTCCCTAGCCTGTGCCCGCCTTGCTAGTGCTTGGTTTCTTGCATCCTCTTTATTGGCTGTAGACTCCGAAGAAGCACCATAGTTGTTCAACTGCGCAATACCGTTGGCGAAAATTTAAATAATGCTAAAGGAAAGCGTTCGGACATTATTAGTATGGCGACTGCCGTCTACCAATGAAGGGATGAAACCTTTCAGCTCGACAAGTCTCTCCTTCCTCTCCAGAGCCTGATAACCAAGAATGAGAGATGCTGCAGTTGATAAAAGACTATCGTCATGTGATTTTTTCTTGGAATAAGTTTTCATCGATTTGCAAGGTAAGCTCCGCTTTGGGGCGGTTTAATCACCGCTACCGTTTAGAAGCAACAGACGATCTGTCTTTGTCTGAATTATATTCTTCTTTATCCTCAGCCTCCATGTGTTGCCGCCGTATATCCCGGAATGTGGTACAATGCGTATGTAGCACTGCAGCAAATGTATACTAATAGCCTGGCGGATCATTATCCGAATGTTTCAGGCCCAAGCCAGTACAAGAGTAATTAAAATATTTCCGAGTGTTGTCACATAAGGAAATGGGGCATATTATAGGGATCATATATAGCATGGTATCGCTTATTTTATTTTATTTTATTTTTCATCACGCATAGACTGATCTCAATGTGTAGTACAGAAATAAATGCCGGTTATATCCTGCCGGAAAACATTGACCATCAAGTCAATACTCAGCAACGTTATCGTTAATCAATTTAGAGGGGCTCGGTTCTTAAAAGATATATTGGCACCAGGAGATGATTACTTCCTTGGCGGGCACAGTGCCTTCGTAGTCAAAACTTTTACCTTGCCAGGTGCTAGGGCAAGCCTCGTGTCATATTGTGAATCCTATTCTCTTAATTTCTGCTTCCGTAAATGAACATATTTCCTCTCTGAGTTCGGCGTAGCGTCCGCTATGGGCGGGCACCTTACTATCTGTACATAGCCTACTACAACTAACTTGCTACTCTGTAGTCACGTGGCCTCTGGCGTCAATCTTGCTTTCTGCCCTTCTTTATTAGCTTCAGAAGTACAAATATGCAGCATCCTTCAGTTAAGCAAGCAGCGGGTCAGCCTCTTATACCAACTATTTTTCGCAGCTGTGCGCATGTTTTGTTCTTGCGTGATAATCTAGTGTGAAACATGAACGCGGAAAAAATGTACTTCGCTCGCATTGTCATCCTGATTATAGTTGCCAGCCTTGAAGTAGCTCTTTGGCCCATCGAGACGACCCGTGTCAAACTCCTTAAAGCCCCCTCCGTTGATGCTAAGAGACAACTTGTTCTTTTCATACCGGATCTCATACGTGAAACGCGAGTTGGGTTCTACGTGACCCACAGCAGACCGTTTAGAGGTACAGGTGCGGCAGGTGGCCACCCCGAAAGTCAGATCACCTTCAGGGTTCACGTAGAGCAGAGCAACGGGCTTGTGCGAGACGGATGCGTCCATATGAATCTGGCCGACGCAAATGTCCCCCTTGCTCTTGATGACCTGGACGTCGCCGAAGAGGCGGTTGGTGCGGGCGTGGGGATCCCAGCTGCGCGGCGAGTCCTCGCGCAGCTCACTGCGGCAGTGCTTGCTGTTTGGCGTGGACACGCATTCGGACCTTTTGGGCACCTTCATGACCATGGAGCCGTCTTTGCTGCTGGTGGAGAACCACTTGTCCTGGTAACCGTCACATCCGACGAGCTTGGAGCTGGAGATTTGGCGGGGCTTGCCGTCGTCGCCGACGGGTTCTTGGAGGACCCATTTCGTCAAGTCAAAGTTGCCCCCGGGAGCGCAGTCGGGGTCCAAAGCCAGGGCCAGAGCGGCGCCGGCCACCATGAGTAAAGCTGTGATGCGCATGTTGAAAAGCAGAAAGCAGTGGCAGGAGGTGCGATGAACCTAGTATAGAGATGACATGGAAAAGACGTTGCTGAGGTGCAAAGTGGAAGTGAGAGCCGTAAAGCACCTACTTATACTCCGTACTAACCTACTAATTTAGCAATTGAGTCGGCGCATGGCTGCGGCCCCCACGCTCGGATCTTAGCGTCAGCGGTCATAATCCGGACGATCGGCCGGATGAAGGGTGGCATTCTCTTGATTTAGCTAGGACACTACGGAGTACTCCGTAGTAACGCAGATATTACTGGGTACCAAAGCTAGCGTAGTAAGCTGAGGCGTGGTTGTGTAGCACGCGTACGAACCGATGGTTGCACTCGACATGTGGTGATGAACTGACTACTCCGTACGGATTTTGAATGCAGCGCTGCTACGGCAAGCTGATCCACAGCCGCGGAATGATTACGCCCGATAATTGGAGCTTATCATAGCGGGCACCTAATGGCGGAAGGAGTCTCGTATTGAGGCACAGAGCCCATATGTAGCAAAAGGATATGGCTGAGGGCCGTCAGCTCGGGCGAACATCTGGCCGCGGTATTCCTAAGCCATGAATTACTCCTGTGCAAAGCACATCGTAACTGACAGCCAACAACAAGGCGGGTCAGGCCCGGTAAATAATTCCCATGATGGCTCTTCCTGTGATCCTGATGTGTTCTCCTGTCCTGCACCGCCATGCCCCGGGTAGGCAGCCCCATTTCAGAGTTGTACTGTCTTTAGCGCTGCTATCTGCCCGCGTGGCACCAACACCTTTGGCGGTACCGCACGCAAAGTGGTGACATCTTGTGACACCAGTAACGTTGTTTATCGGATTGGTAGCACGGGCCAATATATATATTTATATACGCCGTAGGCAGTAAATGCCAAAATGGCAAGCCCGTCTATTTCTTTAGCATCGTTTTCGGTCGTGTGTAAGCCAGCCATATCACAATGGAAGTCTTCCTAGAAGCAATTCCCCGTATACCATCGGGAGTAACAGGAAATCGTGATATTTTCATAATGCGTACTAATTATTTACTTGAGTGACATGGAAACATTCGACCGAGAACTCTATATAACATGAGGGAATTGTAGTACTTTGTATTACTCTCCGAAGAAAAGACACCGTCTTGCTATAAGTGACCAATTTGATAATTTATTTGGTATTTCCGCATGCTCCAACTCGAAGAAAACGGGAAAAGGCTGCGTGTCAAAGAAGCAGCGTTCCTTAGCGGAAGCCTCCCAGAGGCGCTGAAGAGTGGCCATACAATTCTCCCGCGGCCAAAAATTGTAGCCCATCATTGAAGCAACTGAGCTAGTCAAATTCGGCAAACTCGTCCAGTAGCGATGTCGACACCGAGGCCGCCCGCCCACGGGTAGCGATTCTCAATCTCCGTCAACCTTCGCCACTGGCCCAGTCGAGGTCAGCGGCCAAGTTAAACCTGAAGCCGATACTCCCCGTGGCGTGCCAAAAGGCAGGATCAAATAATTCATGATTGATTTCAAGACATGACTAGGCAAATGCTGCCGGATCTCGAGTGTGGTTGCTTGTGAAAGTCTTCAACGCGGTTCGCGTTCAGTGATAAGCTGCGCCAATGTGCAAACAATCCACCGGAGCCAAGAAAAGCCCAGTGGAAGATATATTTGCGTCTGTAAGCTTCTTCAAATAAGATGACCGTCGCCATTGTCTTAATATGATGGCTCAGTACTCCAACAACAACTAAATCTATGAGAATGACTCCCGTAGCGCCAACGTCCAAGTCGTATGCTCTGGCAAACCTGTCAGTAGTAACAGTCTTTTTGATGGATACTTCATCCATAATGCCAAGCTCCTAGGCAGCACCGATAGTTGGAGCGGCAATTGTAGAATTGAATGTTGCGGTGACACCACATGCTGCGAGCCTATCTTACGGAGTGTTTTTGTGAGAGGATGAAGTATCGACGGGTGCAGACTAGTCGGGCGGACAGCGGATGGGAGATTGACAAAATCACAGCAGACGGCAACAACCTATGCGACGCTGTCTTGGGGAGGTTGCATCGCCGCAGCCAGCAAACTCGCTGTCAGGTTGCAACAAGCTCGTGCGCGGAGCCCATGCGCCATGACGATGCGCTACACGGCAAAATGAAAGAGCATCTGAAGCACCCAGTCATCCTGTATTAGATGCAATTCGATGTGGTGACATACTGTGAGAATTATGTGTGCCAGAATAAGACGCGCAATGCATTGTACATCCCAAAATCGTCTTACATTTGCCCCTTTACCACTTTTCCACTTAAATCAACAAGCTCGGAAGCTGGGTATTGCGCCACGTCACATGCATCAAGCTCGCATTATCTGGAAATCCAACGAGAATAAGCTTTATGCCTCATGCGCTGATGCTGACAAGATATCAATGCACGCTGAGTGTAAGCAAGATCTGATTGATAGGTTCAACACGATGAAGAAGTCGACTGTGCGTGACACATTGCATAAAAATTATAAAAAAATGGGAAAGAGAGATAATTAACACCTTCTTTGAACTAACATATGGTAGTGATCCAGTTGCGGGCGTCCGGTCACGCCGTTGTCTTAGAGGATTCCACCGACTTCCTAAAACTTCTGACCTATTGATCAAACCAAATATTCCCTACTAGACAATATCTCGCCAAATCATCCTCTGATAGCTGAATTTTCACCAACCCCATGGATCCGACTTCATGGTTTTCGGCAGGTTTTAGTCTCCAGGAAGGATGGTTCATATCCCTTGCCCTGATGAACTCCATGAATTCACGCACTGCTGACTGCCCTTGCAGTGAAAGGTCACACCTAATAAGCATTCTTGAACTCTTTTGGGGAAATAGCCTTTGCTGCGATTCGTGGAGGATTCTCACGCACGGATCCGGCCACGGGTCTCAATTATAGCCAGCACTCTTTTGAGAGCATCAAAGCCTTTCGAGGACCCGGTGAAGATTCGATAGCCATCTGTGGGCCAGATCACGACGCCTGCCGACTACTACGACACTCCACTAGAGTTGCGTTAACGCCCGTTGTGCCAGACGAGTTGTTTATTCCAACCTGTCACGCTGCCATTGTTTAATACGGATATCACGCCGCTCAATTAGAGCGACATTGTACTAAAGGGCTCAGCTATATGATTTCAGTTCGCAGTTTCCCCTCATCGCATCTAAGGAAGCCGAATTCTGCTTTTTCGCTATGCGCATACCTTTATTATAAAGTCTTGCGTTGCGATCTATGGTAGACTGTACCACCTTCCCGCTGCATTCGGTCATTCAAAAAGTGTATCTGAGAATTTTGTTCCATCGCGCAATAATCGCGCTAAATCGAAAGGGCCATACATGTACCACAATCAACTACAGAAGATAGCCACTTAAGGAGCTCGTATCTGCACGCAGCACTCCGAATACTTCAATATCGCCACAAGCTATGAAGGAGACGCGGCCGTCTTGTCAGCTGTACTAAGAGCAATAGAAGATCTTCTGAATGTAAACCCTAGTTTTCTTTAGACCATCGCTGTCCCGTGCTTATACTTAAATTGACAGGTTATTGAGAGACATACGGGTTTGGGGGTCTACACTGTTATAACAATCTGGGCATCTCTTGAGCAATTCTATATATCTGGCTCTAAAAAAGCGGCACGTCCACGAGAGCGGCAAAAGGCGTTACGCGTCTTCACCCCTGTTGAGCCTAGCTTGGCCTCTTCATCTATCGCGGACCGGTGATTGTGGGGTAAGTGAGTACTAGGATCACGTCTAGCTAATCATTATTTGTTCTTTCCGGCATTTCTGTGCCAGGGTGTGGCAGTGACTACGGGGATTTCTACCCGGCTATGATGAGTGACTGGCCATTCTCAAGTGGAGAGTCTATCGGCAGCTTCGCCACACGTTTCATCACGCTGGACATCAATTGGCAGATGGCAGACGGTAAGATGTCAAGCTGTAGTGTCATTGCCTGCAGGGGACCCACGCTGATTGCATTAAGTTCCTAGCAACGGTCCAGGTAGTTGGACTGTCTTGCATTTATAGCTAAAACGAAGAGTGTGTGCTGTTTGAAATTACGATATTAAATGATTCTACGTACTATCTCCTCCTTGAGTCGGCCGAGGAGTATAATATTATCTCTCGTAACGTGGCCTCGAGAGAATTTGCCATCTTGGCTAGAATCATTTATTCTGTTGATTTCAGTTCCCGTTAGACTAAAAGAGTAAAAGTTTGAGCCCGCCTAAATTTCAAGCATCCCAGGACAGATCTGTAGTATTAAGTGCATGGCACTTTGTGATGCTGGTCTCGCATCATTTTGCTCCATAAGTGACAACTCTACTCCGTACTGAAACCGGTGACGTAGTTATTCTCTCAGGCCCACTAATTGAGGCCCAGTTATTTAAACCTTATTAAGAACTAACCTTCTTATGGATTAACTCTAACGCATATTGTGAACGTGCTATTGTCTATCTGAAACTAAAGAGAAGGAGAAAGAGTAGCGAGTGAAAATGTACCGCGTTGGCCACCATGTGAGCGGCTACGGTCGATTTGGCCTTGGAAAAGGCCTTTGGATTCTAGCGAATTTGCCAAGACATTATACCCCTTTTCATATGGTTAAATTTTCAGGTAGAATTGAACGGAGATTCGAGGTCGAAAGCAACTCTCCCGTCATAGTTTATACCCTTATATCTATGGCATTGTACGCATTGACCTCATGACAATAACCTCGTGACAAGTGAGCTTACGCGCGTCATCATTAATGCTTAGGGGGGTACGGAGATTATTTATAGCGACTACCATGCCACTATGCTAGGCATTATCATCTACACTTCCAATACATCTTTAACAAACCCGCATATTTGAAACCCTGAATCAAAATAACACCTCTTCTATTATGAAGTGCGCTATCGTCTCCGCTCTCGCTCTTGTGAGCTCCCTCGCCGTCGCGGCACCGGCTGAGCGCACGGCTCTGGACAAGCCATCCTACGAAGCCAACAGCTTGTCTTCCGGCCATGATACAGTCATGGGTGGTGAAGGAGGTGGAATTGAAATGAGGACCGACGACTATTCCAAGTATCCAAGCTATTGCTTCGTTGAAATGGGCATGGATGGAGATTTACCAGAGCGTGTGCCTGAATGCCTCGATGAAAATGGGCAGCCAGTATGGAAGTCAAAGAAGCCAAAGAAGCCAACTTCCGCAAATAAATAGGCTCTTCAAAAGTCTACTTTGTCCAGAAAGTAGCCAGGTTGCCAAACTCAAGTTGCGCCGAGCGAGCAACTTGCCTCATCCCACGCAAGCACTTCCGCTGGTCAATTCGGTTACGCTCCCCGGCATATTATAGGCGCCTCGCACATCTTGACGGGAGACAAGTTTGGTTTCTGAATTAAGCAGCCCACATAGCTCCTTAATAGCCTCTGTCTTTACCACTATGCCTTGTGCCCGTTACGCACGCATGAACCTGCTACTGGGGATATGAGAATATGCCCGTTTTCTTAGAAATAGACAGAATTATTTTTCCACAATGATTACGCTATTACTTCCGAGAGATTCAAATCTTATAGAGTGCACTCTGCATGAAAGATATTACTATATTGCAAGGTGTGCTTGCGACTTTTAGTCGTACTGTCAGTGTAGGCTTGTAGTTTAAAGTTTGTGCAAGTATAATAAAATTGTGAGATAGCCCAAGAAGCTATACTCGTACATTTTTGCCCTTGACGGTGAAAATATGGGTGAGATTCCAAGTGTGACGGCTTGATTTCGCTTCCAATGGCTGATACAGGCCAGGGATTATTTTGGCAGAAATAGTAAGACATAATATAAATATCTGGAATGTTAGTTACTACTTTTTGTTCGTTACTCGTGAACTCGTCTCACTTCCAGACCTTACAACAAAAGTGCAGGTTCGCAGCAAATGTGCGTCCATTTTTGGAGGACGTGAGGCCGCTGTTGGAGGACAATTTTCAGATCGCTGGGCTAACCGCCGGCTGAACCCACCCACCCACACTCAGGCACTGGGGATCTATTAGCACGGGGCGCGCTTAGTCTGTACTTATTGCTGCTAGGAATCTGTGGTTGGGAGCTTTCGAAATTGCAGTGAAGGTTAGCTCTCGGTGGGGAAGCAACCCTTGGGAGGAGTTGAAATTGCAGTGAATCACTGCCGCAGGGTTAGCAGGGGGTGGGTGCCCCCCACGCGGTCGAAAGCGACGGCCAATTTGCAGCCATTAAGTTTATGTGACATAGCTGGGGACGTCTTTAGTGGTTGGTTCTGCCTAAAATTTTTGAGAAGACTACTCTACAAGAATATCCTCGGTCTATTTAAATGGAACCGGGGCTATGATGCAAAATGAGGTATCAAGTTTTCCGTAAAGGCTCTTCCATTTGAGTTATTAGTTACTGTCTCATTCTGTTGCCTTTTCAATCCTATCCTTCACGCCTCAATGCACATCTCAATTCAAGTATCTGAATATGTTGAATTCATTCACCTAGCCCAGGTCATTCGATCCGTTGACCCGGAGTCTAGATCGGAGTCTTGACCACGCCACTTAAATCGGCCCGCGTCAAAGGCTAGCTCAACTAGCAGATTATAAGCTCGTCGCTTCTACTGTTGCAGAAATGCAAGCAAAGTTCAATGGGCGTTCAAAGAACATCTAATATATTTTATCATGCGGTGGCGCCAACATTCAGCGTCATTCCCAATCTATCAGGCCGTTGCAGCCCTTGACCCTCCCAGCGCTCCATTCCCAACATAAACAACTCAGTCTGTTTGTCTCTTCTGTACATGGGATATGTCTTGCCACGCTTCTCACGACTCTCCAAAGTCTCAGTCAACCTGGCCTCTCCGTCTTTGTCCAACATGACATCCTCTTCGAAAACATAGGACCTGGTCTCGCAATTATGCCAGCCCGTGCCAGGATATTGATACGAGTCCTCCCAATCGTCAGTGAAATAATGCAAGAAGCCACCGTGAGTAACAAGGACGACTTGGGCATCTACATCACCGGCCTTGATCATCTCCCGAATTTTCTGACGCAGGAGGATTCGAGTGTCACGGGCGCGTGCCTCGATAGCGCTACTTTGCGGGCTGTAGCGGCTCTCCAGGGTTTTGACGTTCCAACCATCCTTAACGAGGGATAGATCGACTGGCCAGTTATTCTCTGCTGCCATGCTGCGGAGTGGGTGTGGGTCAGAGCCTGTATCGCATGGGTCGTCTGAGAGCTCCTGGGCATCTGGGAGGGCGAGAATTTGAGGCGAGCATTTGCTGCTAGATGCGAGCGCCGGGCCGAATGTCAGATATGCGGTATGAAGTGTTCGACGTAGTGGAGAAGCTGTGACGAGTGAGATGTTCGATTGATCTTTGAATGAGGAGTTCAGCAGAGTTCTGGCCTGCTCTTCTCCCAGAGGAGTGAGCATGGGGTCTCGAAGGGAATAGACCCCGCCCCCCACGTTGTGAAATCCTTGGGCATGGCGAACACAATGAAAGATTGGTGGCATATTGAGCCGAGCAGAAGGACAGCGATACTATCGAAGGATGTACTCTATAAACAAAGAAGTTTCGGAACAAGGGGTAGTTGGGTTGTCTGGTAGTTAAGTGGTGAACTAGGCGGCAGAGAGATGGAGCCCTCATGGGGTGAGGGGATATATAATTATTATAAGTCTCACGTGCAGTATCAATGAACAACTTTTTTTACGAATGGATCCTTATTGATCATCTTATAGCTTTCGAATATTAGCTCCGAAATGGCACCAGAGACTCCCAGCTTGAAATCCGCGGCGGGTGCCCACTTGGAAAATATTAGACATTTTCGACCGAACAGGAATTAGCTCGCTACCAAGAAAGCATTAGAAATCACTGGAGGGACAGCAGGAAAGAAGCCCGTCGTAATTGACAAAGCACATCTTGAATGAAGGCTATTATTCATCATTGAAGAATTTGAAACCGAGTGCGGCTGTACGCTAGTGCCTTGGCTGCCAATTTAGGACTAGTTACATTGTTGGCCCGAAATCTAACTTCAACCCGTCGCCCAATGATGGTGGCGCATTCTTTTGCCCTCTAATATGAACTCCTCCGTACGGGCAGCCAAACATCCAGACCGCAATTTCAAACATACAGACAGACCTAACCCAAAACGTGATAGGTACCCCGCCACCCCTTACAGGGGGAGAAGTACCTTTTTTGTTTTATCTGCTGTGTTGAACGCGTCGCTAGCTGCTGCGTCACTGATTTAGGCTTGTGTTGATGTTCCAGGGTCATCTTCAGAAAGCCTAAGTTGACGCCGGATAAAAAAAACATCCATATCATTGATGAGGACTTCAGGATGCTCACACCTAATTTGGCGGGCAACTTCCTTTGCAGTTAATATCTTGCTCTGGCTCTTTGTTGTTATAATTGTCTGAACTCGTTCAATGCCAAATTTTTCCTGACTTCGAAGTCGTAGCCGGCTTGAGCCCATAGGATTATTTATTTTCTCGTGGTTATGACTGGTGTTTTGTATGTGGATTTGGTAGGTTTCACGGTCTTTAAGTAATCGAATCACGGCTCGAAAGGGGCAATCTGTTTTCTTCGTGGAACTCTTGTAAATGCCTGCATTTGACGGCCAAGATCGATAGGTGCCGCTTCTTTGGCATTGGACTTTGACGATAGTCTGTACGCTTGATCGTAGGCTTCGATGAGAACCGGCTTTCGCAAGTGCAAACCCCTTTGATGCCTGATCATCCTTGAGGGCGTTAAATGCTTCTTGAATTGTAAGGAATTCAAGCTGTTCAATAGAACTATCCATACCAGAAGAGGGAAGTGTAGGGCAGCAAGAAGTGAGGCTTTTCAATGATGTGTTGTGCGTTGAGAAGTGTGTTGAGGAGTGCGTTGAAGAGCAAGATGCGATGCAGCGTGCCGTTGCAGGCTTCAACGCGTGCAGCGCTGCACGCGTTGCGTGGCTAATGACGAGGTTAGAAAGAGAAAAGGTACTCCGTACTTCTCCCCCCTGTACTGGGTGGTGGGGTTCCTATCACGTTTTGGGTTAGATCTGGCTGTATGTTTGTGCCCACTCCGTACGGAACCTAAGTGTAAACTATTACACGCCACCGCTCCACATCTCGCGGATTTGCCCTGCGGTATGATCTCGGATGTGACGAAATGTTACAAATCATGCCGTTCTCGGAACTTTCCAAGCTGACCTACACGCCTTGATCCCCTTTGAATCATTGAGATTGCGTAGTTTGCGTTATAAGGACGTATGTCTTGTAAATGGCCATGCAACCGCCTCATACTGGCACCTATTTCATCCCCTGGATACTACGCCGGACTTTCAATAACGCCTTATGGGTGTCTCCTCGTGCATCAAAGGGCTAATGCCTAAGCACCTGGGCTCCAAGCAGCAATGCCCGGCTGCCGGCACTCCTTCAGCATGGGCAGATGAGATCAGGACCATTGATACTGCTGTCGAGGAACCATTACAAGCTCGAATCGAGCGCCTCGGCCGGGAACGCCCCAAGGCTTTCACCACCATCTGGAGCGAAATCTGCTTTGTTTTCAGTATTACCATGTCTCAATTCCTAACCGAATACTTTGTATCGGGTTTCACCGTCATCCTACCGATTTTGATCAGAGAGGTTGATATCCCACAGGCGTCGAGCGTGTGGCCAGCTACCGCATTTTCTCTCGTAATTGCAAGCACCCTACTTGTATTTGGCCGCCTGGGTGATATGTGGGGAGGCTACCTCGTCTTCTTGTGGGGCCTAGCGTGGCTTCTCATCTGGAGTATCATCGCAGGATTCAGCATCAATCCGCTTATGCTAGACTTCTGCCGGGCTTTCCAAGGGTTGGGAGCTGCTGCTTTTCTCCCCACCGGAGTTATGCTCATGGGTTCTCTCTATCGCCCGGGGCCGCGGAAAAATCTCGTCTTCGCCATATATGGCACTTCTGCAGTCGTCGGGTTCTTCGGAGGGATCGTCATTGCGGGTGTCGTCGGCCAATTTATGCGCTGGGGGTTTTATTTCTGGATCGGTGGCATTCTTACTGCTCTCACGCTAATAGCCTCGATCTTTTCTATCCCATACTCTCGGCCGGGAAACGAGGGTACAAGTAACCTGAAGATGGACTATCTCGGTGCTTTCACCATCATCTGCGGTCTCACGCTCACCATCTTTGCCATCACTCAATCTGCACATGCCCCCTCGGGGTGGCAAACACCATATATCCCCGTCTGCTTCTCTTTCGGCATATTGTCTCTCTTCTCAGCCGTCTACATAGAAAAATGTGTCGCCTCTTATCCCCTCTTGCCCTCCACATTCTTCGCAACCCCGTCTATGACACCTCTACTCTGTGCTCTTTTGCTCCTCTACGGCACCTGGGGTATTTTCTCTGTCTACGGAACCCTGTACTTCCAAAATATTATGTCCGCTAGCCCTCTCCAAGTCGTCGCATGGTATGTCCCCCTTGGTGTAGCGGGGCTACTTCTTAGCGTACTCGAAGGCTTTATCCTTCACTTAGTCCCCGGGAGGGTTCTCTTGATAATCTCTGGCTTAGGGGCAGTGGGATCACAGCTTCTTCTCGCCCTCATCCCGCTTGAAGGTGGGAGTTACTGGGCATGGGTTTTCCCTGCTACAATCCTCAGCACCATCGGCATCGACCTCTCCACCATTTTAATGACCGTTTATGTAACGAACACGGTCCCAACCAGTCAGCAGGGGCTCGCTGGAGGCGTTGTAAACTCCGTGTTGCAGCTAGGTGTGGCTCTTTGTCTTGGCCTAACAGATATTATTCAGTCAGCAACAGTTGAGGAAGTGGGATTAGGAAAGAGCTACAAGAACACGTTCTGGTTCGGTGTAGCTGCGGGATCAGTGAGTTTTCTAGTATTGGCAGTTTGGGGGAGGGTACCCCAGGCGAAGAGTGATTTGACAGCAGATGAGAAGAAGGAATTGATACGAGAGGCAAATGAGGAGGAGCGCAGAGCCTCTACTGGACTTCAAAATTCAGCAGTCGAACAACATGGTTGTTAACCATTTCGAGTGAAGAGTTCATGCCATTTCCGATCTTTCTTCAGGTTTTCGTCATGTTGGTTAGGCAATGATTGCTTGATTAACGCCCAGACGCTATATATTTAACACAAATTCTTCCAATGTTTATTGACAATACTAATGAGTTGGAGATAAGGTACTGACCAAACACAGCAGAATTCTACATAAACTCCCTATAGAGGGCATACACATTTAGAATGAAGTCTTTGTGTCATTACAATGGATACCAAAGCAATAAATATATTTGAATTCGTACCGTGGCGAGCATGCGACTCTATAGGAGATAATCAGCGATACACTAGTTGCGCAGGCGGCAGAGCAAAACCTGGCCCATGAAGGGAAAGGTGCGGAGCAGAGTCCATGTCTATTCCTATTTATATCAGATTTCTACGATATCAACCGCTTGTACGCAAACTTCATCTCTAAAAATAAGTCAAACCAGGCGTTTCTAGGGTTAATACATCCCGTGACACACTACTCTTACTCCTGATGCCATGAAGTCTCGTAGAGAAATGTCTAGTCCTTCTTTGCGAGACATTTACAAATCGACCCAGAGTCTGACGAGGAAGCTCTAGCTGTATTTTCTCGTAAGATGGTACTCATGTCTCTGTTGAGATGCTCTGTTTTCAATTACAGCGCCCGACTATCTACATTGACTCTCCTCGTGCGTTGTTAACTGTCACAAAAGATTTTACCAACGTTGATCATGTCGTCTGAAGGTGGCTGAAATAGAAAAAGTCATCTCACCACTAAGGTGGGCCTAAAAGCATTCATAGCCATAATAATGAGAGGTAGTTAGTTACCAGCATATGTGCGAAAATGACTCTCTGCCGCAACGGTATTGCTCTCACGTGGATTGTGGACTTGACCGATTTAATCAAATCGGATGAATTAGCTATGAGAACATTTATAGCCTGATCGTCTAAGTGGAAGAACAAGTTTCTCCTTCCCACCTAACTTTCCTCTTTGTTCGGAGCCCTGCTTCCGTGTCATGATTGAGTAAATACCTTTGACAGCTATCAAGTAAGACATTCCTGAACGATAGCAGAACCATTTGATCCCAGCATCTAGAAGATCTCTGTAAGCCAAATGGGGACCCTCGCTAATTCTATGATTGGATTGAAGTGACGTTGCTGGTTCTGTGTCGGAACAGCTGGCAAACTTGTATGATGGGACATGTACTTTAGGTCGACGAAACAGAAGTCCATGAAGACCCTCCTGTGCGAATGTTTTATCAATTGTTTTAAGTAGATCACATTATATGACACTAAAAAGCTGTTTGAGCAATTAAGTCAAAAGTACAACGCTTTCAATGCTGCCTGTCGAATGCCACAGCGTTGCTGCTGCCGACCCTAACAATCTAATCAGTATCTAGCCTCCACCATCTCTAACGTACTAGTCCTCCAATCTGTCCAAATCTATTCTAGTACTCCAATACAATGAAATTCATAATGATATACTAGAGTATTAACGACCATATTTGCGTGGGAACAAAAATCTACCTGGTTTCCACGCCGGCATGGTAACTGACTGATATGAAGCATGAAAAAATGGAACAAAGTGCCAAATAGATTAATTCCAGTACCAAGAATCCAATATTTCCCATCGGGAAGAATATTGCGATGTTCCGTAAAAATGAGGGTCTGAGATGACTTGGCAGGCTCTGGGGAGCGACCACGAGTTACCGGTTTCTCCAGACCTCTAGCTTGAAATGCTATCTGCTTCTGTAGAGTGATCTCACGAATTTTCCCTGGTCACTAATTCTGAATTTGATTTCCGGCAATGCCATTCTGCAAGCTAATGCGAAAAAGACGTAGTTACTGGCGTTGTCTATAGCTTTGCGTGGTTCCTCCTTTGACAGCCGGATAGCGTTTCCCCAGCCTCTTAATTCGTCCCCTTCAACATTAACAGCATTTGCCCCATCTGGAAGTGCCGTTAATAGTGCATGTAGCATTGTAGTATCCCCTTGAAGAGCCATATCAATAGGAGGGCGATCTAAATTGTCGCGCTGCCAGCGCTGTACGGGTGGGCCATTAAGGTCTTGGTAGGCTGAAATTGCACGAGAAACGTCATCAAAAACCTGAAGTTTCTTGAATTCTGCTGCTCTGTTTTGTATCTGGTCTGTGAAAAATCGCTCGCATATTTGAATCTGAAGAGGAATTCCGTCAATCGATGAGGGTTGCGCCCAAACGCTCTATGATTTATAGAATAATTAGCAAAACAGTTATTATTCATAAGATCTCATTGTTCAGCTACTTACTTCTTTGATATCGGAAGCGCTTGGATCCATACATTGGGTAAAAGCGCGATCCACAGGAAAATCGATCATAACAGATACATCGCAAGCCCAACCCGGATTTGGAAGCCACGTTAAGCATTGGTAACCATACATAAACCGGCCTAAGTCACAATAAACAACAACATCCTTATTTGTTAAAAGCTGATAGCGATGCGTTCCGTCGTGGTCCGCTGGTAATCCTAGGTCTTGTGGCTCGCCATGCGCTGAATCCTTGTACTTCTGCATCACCTCAAACTTAGTTCTAACCTTCTCCCATTGTGTTGCTGTGTTCAGGGTCATTCTATATATATTTTTTGCCGACGTTGTAGCCCCGGAGAGAAGTTGGTGTAGAGCACGGTGTTGAGCTCGGTGTACCGGAGTCAGGTCAGTAAACGCCGTGCGTTGGCGTATAGCCTCGTTGAGTTCGCTCGTAGCGACAAAGGCAACGTCAATGAGATCAAATGCACCCTTCATCCATGATAATACATGTTCAGGATGATGGTGTTTCTCATAGCAACTGACATCCATGTACCAGCCATGGGAAAGCCGAACAAGCCATAACAGTATGATGAAGAAAGGCATCGGTGCAGAAGAAGTCCGAAGAAAGTTTGAAAAAGCAACAAGTTGATCGCTTTCTGGTCTCGAATATAAGAAGGGGATGGAGTTATCATCAACCAATTTCGAAGATGTCAACTCAAGGCGGAATCATCCAAGAAATAGTAACGGCGGCGAGAAAAAATGGACCTGTTCGAGAAACATCATCAACACAGCTGATAGTGCGAGAAAACAATACCGTTGACACAATAGAAAAGGAGCCCAGTTCTCTAATTATAGTACTGTGAACACGCCGCCACGCGCCACCGTATGCTATCACACAACATACATCCGCAAGTCCATTGCTGTGACCTGGTCTTGTTGGTCAATAATTCTCCGGTAGGTACAGCCGGCATTTAATGTGTTTTTTCATCATAAGATATGTCCATGACGGCCAAAAAAAAATTAAAATAAAACAAAACACAGTACTGCGAGCATGCCGGGATTACTTATTAGCACTTTTGCAGAGCCTTTTTCTACATACGAAGGTAGTGGTCCCTCCCGATGCGCTGCTACTGCTATATAGCTAGTATGTGGGCGGAAATAATCCTCTAGGGTGACAAGGTTGCATTCACGTGAGTTGTGGACTTGGCCAATTTGGTCAGATCAGATAGTATAGCTATAAGTAGTGCGATTATGCCCTTTCAGAGGCAACAAGAATCATCATCAAGAATTGACAGAAGTTTTCCCCCGAAGTTTACTTGGCTTTGTGCCACACACATTCATTCATTGTTTTGTTTAGTTAAAGTGCGCAGTTGCTCCGTAAGAGGCAAGCAACATACATAACCATTTGATCTCGACAAGAGAAAGGCTACTACGAAGTGACGGAGGCCCTTGCGAGAAGCCTTTACCTAAGTGTACGGAGCGTTGCTGGGTGTGTGTCAGACCTCAGTATACGTGAGTGTTGGACGTGTGCCTTTTGTGTCGACAAACTAGATTAGCGAGGGAATTATTAGATGACTGCGGGAGGCTATCGGCTGGGCGGGAAATCGTCGTATCATCGGATACCATTAAATCACTCAAAACCTTGGATATCCTCAGAATCCAGACCAAGTCTGACGGTCTGACCACTCAGAACAATAAAGACTCCGGTTAGGCCTCTTGGTCCTAGTACGAATGATGATCGAAACAATAGGAGCGCTAATAATAGCGAGAGATCAGGTAATAAACGCTAATTTAAGTGGACCTGGATTGTTTTAGACTGCAACACGGGATTGGGAGAAATCCGGCCACCGCTAGGTGTGTTTCAATTGTAAGCCACGATGCTTGGCGCTACGAACAATAGGTACTCTAGGCAATCAAGGTTAGAATGATGTCTGACTGAAATCGTTGGGGAGTAAAGTTTAGAGAGAAGGCTCAGACATGAACAGCGCTCAAATTTCTCATCGGATCAAAATAGTAATCAGTTATGGAATTTCAAGCGAGACCGATCAGCTATAGCTGCTACCGGTGACAGCATGTCACATATGCGCTCAAGACCAACTATTGGAAGCAATTGTACGTGTTCAAATTTCTTGTGCATTAATAGTTGAAGCAGTGCTACGATGATGATGGTTACAGAACTCCTCCTCTGACGGCCCCGTCCAAATTTCCCTATTTATACCCCTAAAGAGACGCCCTTATCTCGTATTCCGGCCCCTGGCCCGGATACCACGTAATCCTGCTCCCGCTATCCGTATTAGCCACACACATCGCTATCCGACACCCACAACTAAAGACCAAAAATGTCCAACCGCTATTCGACCACATCTGGGCAAAGGTAGCATTGCGTGAAAAGATAATTTGTCCTTGTGAAGATCATGATACTGAAATGAGAGTGTTAGTGATTTTTGTCTCCCTATGTTGTAGCCAGCCTCGCACTCTATTACGAGTCACGTCGCTACTTATTTGACTTTCAGACTCGGCTATATTTCGTTTCTAGTTTCGCTGCTCTCATTGTAGAACAGGGTTCCGTCCTCTCGCCTGCTAGTAGTGGCCGTCGGATAGTTTGCCGACATTTCACGAGCGATCTCGGAAGCGCTAGTGCTCGGCAATGAACCGAGCCGAGCGATAATGAATTACGGCGTCGAAAAGTTGGCATGCATCTCTGACTGAACTGCCTAAATACTGTGTTCTCTACGCGGTCTAAATATTAGCGATAATATTTCTGGGGGACCTTGTTCGTCCAAGACAACCCAAACGCTGGGCGCGCGCAGTCTATCCTCTCTTGGTTGATCGCTCAGCCTGTGTGGGTGCTTCCGGTTATTACACGAAATTCTCAACAAAAGAAAAGGTGAGGGGGAAAATTTGAACGGAGGACGTTGTGGCGCGGAAAATGCATCTTAGCTTTCTGTTTGGCTATGATGAAGTTGTTTTAATGGAAGAGCACGATTCCTGCTGCAAAGGCTAGGGTTAGGGTTATTTTCAAGAAGCCAGTGTAAGAAAGCCGACATCGGCAGAGTTTGGCTGGTGAGAGCCGGTCTCAAGTGGGTAGTCTCAATCGACGGATGGCAAATTGTTCTATCCCACGCTCAGACATGTGTCTCGTAGTACATTCTTCGTTGGCGATTCATTTTTTTGAGGCTGTTCGTTCGTATTCTATCTGGTAGATCCGGTTGAAAACCAGACTAATGCCCCCCGCCGGATCTTCGCAAGCTGCTCGATCAGCCAATGCGTATGTCGAACCATCCTCGCTACGGAGGGCTCCATCTCCGTTGCGGCTCGCAGTGTTTTATTCTTAAATTGATTGTCTTGTTAACACTCCATGAAGATGTGACTCTTGTCGGCGGAGAAAGGTGAAGTGTTCTGGCACTCAACCTTGCCCCGCCTGCGTGCGCCTGGGCTCCCAGTGCCAATTTGTATCCTCAGGTCGGCGAGGATATTCCGATAAGTAGGTAATTACGACCGGAAATCGGACAATGTGTATCTCATTAACAGACACTAGGTATGTGCAGAGACTGTTAGACAAGGTCAAACGCCAGGAGAAACAGATCCAAAGGAGCCGTAGGCCGTTTCAGTCGGGCGGAGGCCAACCCCGACGCGAAGCAGAGGAACAATCTCCACTAGGTTCGCGCTTCGTATACATTAAAATCGGTTGGCCAAGCACTCATAATCATGGATGCAGATTCAATACATGATAGCTGTTCAGTGACTCGCGTTGCTGCAACACCCTTAGAAGACGCAGATGAGGAAGAAGAGGAACCGGCTCTTGAACATGGACCTCATGAGAATCTCCTTTCGCCCGGTTCGTACTGCAATCTTGCGGTCCGTTGGAATTCCATTTAAGCTAACTCGCCCCAAATAGCCACTGATGTAGCGTCGGGCACCGCTTTTGAATCCCGAGCCAGATCCATAGTTCGTGGGCATGCAATCAACCACCGCAGAGCAGATATCTGCCACGACAGCTCTGCTATATATGCAGACAAAGGCGACATCGGAACAGATGAGCAGTGGCACAGAGCTACCGACTTGGTGAATATCAGCTCCGCACCAGCTAAGTTAGCCAAGGAAGAATCGTATAGACTGTTCGAACTATTCATCTCGCTAATGGGGATCAATCAACACTTCCTCGACTCTCGAGCTTTTGCAGACTCGATCGATGTATTGCATCAAAACGAATCTGCTTGCATTTCTCAGACGCAAACCATTTGGTTCACCCAATATTTACTTGTTATGGCGATGGGCATGCTCATAGGTTCCCCTGGCGAAGACTCGGATAATCCTCCCGGCATTGCTTACTTTTCCGAGGCGATGAGGCGGTTGCCTCCTATGCACGAACTGGGCTCCTACGGAATAATATCTGTGGAAATCCTCTGCTTGGCGAGCTTGTACCTTCAATGGAGCGATCGTAAGCATGACGCTTACCTATATGTAAGAGCACGACGTAGCAACGTAGGGGTGTATTGCTAAGCTCAGAACAAGATCGGGTCGGCTGTTCGTCTAGCCATCGCCCTAGGCTGTACCCTGCCGCATAACGAACAACAAGGAGTATCTTCTGAGATTAGTCACCGAAATCGAGTTTGGTGGACGGCGTATATGTTGGATCGGTAAGCAGAATTTATCGACCGAAGTGAAGAAGCTCTGGGTCTGACCTCTGACCTCCCAGGCGGCTGTCTGCTGCACTTGGCCTCCCCATGGGAGTGAGCGATCTCCAGATCCGTGCCGACCTTCCTAAATCTTCTGCTGGCTTCGAGCCTCCCCTGCCTTTGATCATCAATGTGCAAATTGCGAGGATGACGGGAGAAATCATGACCAGTACGTAACATTTTCAACACTGCCACACTATGACACTGCATACTGACAATAACGGCGTCCGACCAGCTTTATATGGGCAAAATCGAATGACCCAATCCGGCCTAACCAGAAACATCCAGAGCATGCTTCGGAGTCTGTACAACACTGGTTGCTCTATTCCCAAAGACCTTGCGATTGACTTTGACAACACACCTCTTGTAGCAAGCAGGACAAGCGCCTCGCTACATTTGATGCTTTTCCAGGTGCGTCGTGCCGAAAAAGAAATCAGCGAAGGCTGGCAAAACGTGTAAGCTAAATTCCACAAATAGGCCGTCATTTTGTGCCTTCGCCCTATTATTCTCCAATGCGCCAAAGAGAAAGTAGAGCTATCGACAGATAGTCCACCGGCAACCATGAAGTCGACGGCAGCGGCGCGACTGTGTCAGTCATGTCGAGAAGCAGCTAGTAAGAGCATCCAGATCGTATCAGCACTAAGAAGAGATAAAAGCATAGGTTCGTATTTCTCATTCACCGATGTCTTATCCTTTCTGAATCCTGACTCGGTAAAATAGCTCTGTTCGGCTACTTCGATCTCGATGCGACCTTTTCCGCCGCCTTCATCTTAGCCATGATGGGGTTCATCGAAGGTCCCGACGTACACAACCCCCCCGTGGGGCTCAGCCAAGCCGCAGAAGTTCTGCGATATCTCGCCCAGGCCGGCAACAAAACGGCTCGACGAAAATTAAACGAACTCCGGCAATTTTGTGGCCACGTGTGGTCCCCGGCACAGCTTTCTGGAGAATGGCAATGGCTCGGCACAAGCGAGCGCAACGAGACTGCATATCCGTCCATGCCCGGATCTTCCGCTGGGAATACAGATGGCGCGGTCCAGCCAGACCCGATGCATATTGGTGTGCCCAGAGCGTCTTTCGGGTTTGGGAGTTTCGGGGATTTTGGGGATTTCTTGCAGGATCCCGGTGATGAGTTTGGCGATATATATTCTAGTTACAATGACCCGGATCTCTTGCTGACGGGGACTGATGAAGCTGATTGGGCGGCGGTTGGCCGAATGTTTCGGCTAAGGACTCCTTGACTCACCATTTGGAGATGTTTTTAGTTTTCAGCTTGGAGCCGCTGGTTGGTTGTAAGGCGTGGCTGGTGTTATATGTCCATTTGTATTGCATATAAACTAAGAAACGTGCCTCTAATACATCTCAGGAGATCGAAAGCGTATGCATTGATTCAGACCGCCGTCTACCTAACTGGAAAGTTGTAGCTGCTGTCCCCCTAGCCAACGCCACACGAAAAGACTGAAATATGACGGCTGATTCCTTCCAATAATGGTCCGTTGCGGTTGAAGCAGGTTACAAACTTGCAAAAAGAGCTTTATCGCCGCATAAATCCACTACCGTCTCGAGTTTACCCACGATATAGCCTTTAGTCGTGCTTTCTTTCAGTAGCGTCTTCTCTGCTAGTCACTTGAAGATTTGCAAAGCTGTCTGCCGGAATATCTGGATAGATCCCTCCCCTTAGTACACGGCAGCTCAGATTTAGATGGTACCCGCGATTTCGTCATATAGCAGCCTGCAACAACTTATTAGAATCACTCTCAGTCCGAAAACGCTTGTGTACCCACGTTGTTAAAAACTCCGCATAGCTCTCTCCTGTGATTTGCTCCCGAAGGTACTTGGCAGTGAGGCTGAACCGGTTCTGCGCCGCAGCAGAACTCGCAAGCGCCTCATTTCGCTCCTCAAGAAGCTTCAGCATAGTCTCCTTGCCAAGTCGAACACCCTCAGCGGTGCTGGCGCCATGACGCGCCCACTGCCACAGCTGACTACGGGATACCTCGGCCGTTGCAGCGTCTTCCTATAATAAAGTCAGCTATGCATGAAAAGTCAAAAGGTGGTAGGAGCCATATCTGACCATGAGAGAGTGGATTTGGCTGCATCCGACGCCTCTTAACCACGCTTCCATGTACACCAAACAGACATCAATGTTTCTCTTGACCCCATCAAGTGTGACGGACCCGGGCACGTTCGTGTTCAGCAGGTCGTCCCGAGTAATATTTGCCGCCGGTCGACGACGAAAAATCTGGTTAGCGGTAGGCATGTGCTTGTCAAAGATTCCCTTTGCGAGTGGCGCCAAAGCAGGATGAGCAACCCATGTGCCATCATGGCCGGCGAGGACTTCGCGCAATTTATCTGCCTCTACGCTCGCCAGGGCCTTGGTGTTGGCAGCCTCGTCGTTCTTGATAGGAATGAGAGCCGACATGCCTCCCATGGCATGCACGCCTCGTTTGTGGCAGGTGCTGATCAATAACTTGACGTATGCATCCATAAACGGAACGGTCATGGTCACGGCAGCCCTGTCGGGGAGTATAAAGTCTGGCCTGTTTCGGAAGTTTTTAATGAACGTGAAAATGTAGTCCCAGCGGCCACAGTTTAGACCGCCGATGTGGTCTCTGAGCTCGTATATTATCTGCGTGCTGTTAGGGTAGGTATTCCTATATGAAACTTTTGTGAAGGGGTTGAGCGCGCACCTCGTCCATTTCAAACGCAGCAGTAATCGTTTCGATTAATACGGTTCCTCGGATGGTACCCCTCGGAATCCCGAGGTAATCTTGAGCCACATTGTACACGTCGTTCCAAAGCCTTGCCTCGAGGTGAGACTCGAGCTTCGGGATGTAAAAGTACGGTCCTAATTGTCTGGAGATGAGCTCTTTCGCGTTGTGAAAAAAGTAGAGACCAAAGTCAAATAGAGCTCCGGAAATGGGTGACCCGCCTACAAGAAACTGGTTCTCGTCGAGATGCCAACCTCGTGTTCGGCAAATCAGAGTAGGCAGGGGCTCATCGGTCCGCAGCTTATACTCCTTCTCGGCCATTTTGAAGTCAATCTGTCGCCGGACCGCGTCAAACAGATTTGCTTGTCCATTGACAATGTTATCCCATGTAGGGGTAAGCGAGTCTATTTTGGTAAGCGATTGGTTTGGCGATTTGTAGCGCGACGCGAAAACTTACCCTCAAAGTCAGCCATGTAGGCCTTGACACCGGAGTTCAAAGCATTAACAACCATTTTGCGATCAGTTGGTCCTGTTATTTCGACCCTCCGATCAATTAGACCTGGGGCGGGTGGAGCTCCCCTCCATCTGTCGTCTTCTCGGATAGACTTCGTCTCTGGCAGGAAATCTGGAAGTTCACCATTATCGAAATTCCTTTGCCTAAGTTGTCGTTGATGAAGAATAGTACGACGAGTCGACTCAAAGGAACGATGCAACACCGTTAGGAAGCGACAAGCATCCTTTGTCAATATTTTGTCGGTTGAATCGTTAATTTTACCACGAATAACGAAGTCGTGCTGCTCGGTGGTGGAATTTGCCATGGCTTCGAATTGGCGATTTGCGTGTAGTTTTATTCAGTAATTTTCATCTATTTTATCACGTTGGGAGATCTGGGCGATTTATATGGTTCCAAATTCGCATTCTACCGGCGTGAGCATGTCATCCGTCGGGTGGCGATCCGGGCGTCTCGGCTCCGCTGCCGACAACCCCATCGCTTGGTCGTGCGCCGACAGTGAAAACAGGACATCGATATCGGAGGTATCCCATTAAATAGCGACATTAAACCGTAATCGGCCAGATTGATAATGCTTGTGGAGCCACATCCTATCAGCTAAAAGGTTCACAGGACGGCTTCGCCGCCGAGAGGCTGACACTACCCGGCGGTGGGCTTGAATTGTCGCAAGAAATCAACGTATCTATTAACCAACTTGACGAAATCGACGTGTTTACACAATTTCTCTCTTATCTCTTACAAATAGAACTGTCAGGTCATTGCGATTTCAACACCTGTTACCTGGAGGATTACAGCATCCTACAGATCAGAGGCCGTATCATTGAGGATAATGGGAGATTCAATGATCACATTGGCCCTGTAAGTCATGGTAGCACAAACAATGACGCTAAAGACTTCCTTGGGAGATGCATTGAGACAAGCCGCGTACTTGACTGGCTCCTGCCTTGCACATACACGCTTCTCCCTCTAACCGCCACTACATGTCGCTCGCAGCTTGCACCCACTACCCCGTAGTGCGCGACAAATTCTCGCAGCAGAAGATCTTTCTGTTTCATTGTTGTAGGATATGTCGTGTGGTGGTTTGTCAGAAGCTATTAATGCAAGCAGTTTATAGAAGCGATGGCGCCAGGTGCGATGATAATAATTCGGTAATTTGACAGTTTGATGTTCAGGCTAGCATATTTTTAGCTATAGTTGGTCTGCAGGAGTAACATCGGATCCATCAGTTTCTGCATCCGTTATCTAATCATGTATTTTCAGGCTGACACTACGGAGTACAGCCAGCAATAAGCGCTACTCCGTTCAAAGGTCCCGCTAGGCTAGACTGCGCCATAAAGTCCGCCGCACGGAACGAGCTTTTGAGGGTCAGCCTGGACGTAAACACTCCGCAACTGACAGCGGACCGTGGGTTTTTGGCTTGTCCCAAGGGGGGCAACGCCGCAGCAAAGCAATGGCGCTGGTAAAAAGCCTGGGGCACAGTGCAGTCCCTTCTTTTTTTTTGGTCAAATTTATTTGTTTGCCACCTTCGCGTAGTGCGTACTAGGCCAATATCCTAATTGTCTATTCATGTATTCACATTAACGATTTTGCTGTGTCTTGCACTCCTACGAACGGTGGTGGTTCGACAACCATGACGCCGCCACACTTTGATGTCACTCCCCAAAAGGAGAGGGGTGTCTTCAACTTTCTTTCGCGCCAATTGTTCTTCACTCCGGAGCCAGTGACCGGCGTGTCGCTTGCGGGCAAAACGGCTATTGTCACCGGCTCCAACGCTGGCGTTGGTCTCGAGGTTAGCCGACAGCTTCTCGATCTTGGCCTCAGCAAACTCATCATGGCTGTCCGCAATGAAGACAAAGGCCACGCTGCGTCTGCTAATCTACCCAAGGGACGAGATGGCAAAGCCACCATAGAGGTTTGGAAACTGGGCCTGGCTTCGTACGATTCTATCGTTGCTTTCGCACAGAGGGCCGCCACTCTTGAACGCATGGATATTGCCGTCATGAACGCGGGTCTGGTCATGGCCAAGACTGCACTTAACGAGAGCACCGGCCACGACGAAACAATCCAGGTCAATTATATATCCACAGCCCTGCTGACTGTGCTCCTCCTCCCCGTGGCGAAGGCCAAGCGACCCGCACAGGGAGGCATTGCATCGCGCATTACCCTAACGTCTTCTGATGTTGCTACTTGGACCCCCTTCAAGGAAAAAACCAAGAACCCGCTTCTTCCGGCGTTTGATACGCCTGGTGGTAAACCAACTGATCGAATGATGGTTTCCAAGCTCCTCGGCCAGTTCTTCCTGGCGGAGCTAGCAAAGCGAGTTCCCCCGTCAGCTGTCGTCATTAACTACGCCACGCCGGGCATGGTGCACGATTCGCAATTCAATCGCGAGATTGACGGTACCTTTGGTGGCAAGATTGCGTTTGTTTTCATACGGCGGATAGGGTACACTTCTCTGGTTGCTGCTCGACACATCACTGATGCTATTGTGAAGCACGGTGAAGAGTCGCACGGCCAATACCTATCAACCCAGAAGTTAAAACCGTAGGTCTCCGTTCCTCACGAGGGTGGTTTGGTAGAAAACACAATGCTGACACAAGTGGTACGCAGCATGGCACCAATTATTTACTCAGATGTGGGCAAGGAGATATCTGAACGGTAGTGGAAGGAGACTATGGCTGAGCTTTCATTCGCCAAGGCCGAGGATATTGTCAGCGAAGTCGGTAGTTGATATGCAAATGTTGGTTGTGGTTGCTAAACCCCGTACGCTACCGCAGGTCCGACAGCAGAGTGTCACAGGCTATATTTGATTCACACTGTTAGTGTGTGACTTTACCTTTTTCTGGATTTTATGCTATTGAGGCCAGTGATGGAAATTTCTCTTTCTCTAAAATGATGCTAACGCTCGTATTTCTCTTGAGAAAGGCTTTCTAGGATCATGCCGTGTCTTTGCGCCGAGCCCAGAGGTAGGCCGGGACAGCCCCACCTATGTACATGACGGGCAGCGGAGCGCCATCATACGGGCGCACGGCCTCGGTGGTGACGCAGGATGTGCAACTCCGCGTATTACCTACAGAGTACTTTACTTGGTACTCCGCGTAAAGCATCGTCGACACCATTGTACGCAGCGCGAGGCAGAAGCAAGTAAACAGCAGATGGGTCAAACCGGGCGGTCGTTTTGGTAGTTGCCCCCTCGACTAAAGTGTGCTACGTAGACTGCTGCTCCCCAATGGGGCTTTCTTAAGCCTGCATCTAGTTTTCAGACCTTGAGCTGCTCAAGAGCCAGTCTAGAATTTCATCGAGTGTCGCGAAAGCTTCAGTCCATGCATGTCAAGGATTGTATCGAATTGCTATGCTATCTTTAACCACATATCCTAAGGCTACGCCCCAAAGACGCACAAAATACAAATAGGTAGTTGGAAGACTGGGCAGTGGGAACACTCTTTCCTCCTTATAATTCATGTTAGCACTATAGACGCTAGTTAGCAGCAGCAGCTAGGCTAGTCTATTACATAAAGTACTATCTAATTCCATTAATCCAAGGTAGCATTTTATAAACTATGCCACGTCGTGCGAGAGCTGTTACTTTGGCTGTTTCTCGGCATGCAATTCCTTGAGACCCTGGTTGTACGACATAAGTACGTCCTATTGCGCGTCAGTACAAGGACACGAGAAAGGAATCTCGGCTTTAGCTGGTTACAGTCGAAAGCCTACACTCAGGACATACCGTGAAGTACTGCGGCAAGTACCTGTGTATATAGTCGAGATACCTGGAAGTAGGGCCGCGAAAGACGATGCCCGTCTTGCCGTGACCTACAATCTGATCAACAATCTGCTCGGCAAAAGCTACAGCGGATATTCCCTTAGGCTTAGAAGCACCACTAGCCCATCCAGCAATAATACTAGATATAGAACTATAAATCGAGTCCTTGGGAAGGATAAACTTGGTGTCATTGTCATGGAAGAAGCTGTCAACTATGCCAACCTGGATGGTGACGACCTCAACACCAAGCGGCTGAAGCTCGAGCCTTAGTGTGTCTGAGATGGCGGTTAAGGCGGCCTTAGAGGACGTGTAGGTAGCTGTGCATTATTAGCTTTACGTAACTCCTAGGCTCCTGAATATCTGACACTCACCTATCCAAGGACAATTGAGAATACTGCCGACTGTGCTAATATTGACAAATCGACCATGGCTAGCGATAAGTAACGGTGCAAACGCCTTTATGACGCGGACTGGGCCCCAGACATTGGTCTTATATACCTGGCGACAACGGTCTATGTCCACGTCAAGGACAGGCATGGCATATCCAACGCCGGCATTGTTAACGACAACATCTAGAGTGCGATTAGTGGCAGACACAGTCGCTATAGCAGCCGTCACAGATTCGTCTGACGTGACATCAAGGGGCACAAGTGTGACATTATCCAAGCCAGAGAGTTCGGTCGGAATCTTGGAGACTGTTCGAGCTGTGGCGATGATGTGGTGGCCGCGCCGGGCGAGGGCTAGGCAAATGGCAGCACCAATGCCGCCGCTTGAGCAGCCTGTTACCAGGACGGTCTTGTTAGAGTTTGCTCCCATGGCTAGCGCTGTGTGCAACGAAAGAAGCCGGTCTAGTGAGCGACAAGAAAAAGCAACACTGGCCGAAGGACAATAGATGACCGGAAACACAAGGGCCGGAGCCGAGGCAAACGTAGACCTGGGCAAAGTTCTGAAAGCCTAAAAGCCTAAAAGCTTGATGGTCTCGTCTCGCGGTGGGTTGGCACGTTTATGCTTTCCGGATCCTTTGCTGAGACTGAGAGAGACCCGCCAATTGCGCGCTTTTTCTGCTCGACCGATACTTGAAGCCAATTTTCGATGCAATCCAGGGCTTTCTCTTCAATACGGGAAGCAAAGAGGGCTTCGCACAACGGACGCAGCAGAACATTGCACGAGGCGGAGCGGAGGGGAGGGGTTTGTGTGTGGGCGTGTGCAGACTCCGCAGTTGCAGTTGCAGGCAGGATCCACGAATTGACTTGGTTCGAGATGCAAAGATGCGTGCGTTGGTACTCCGCAGTGCTTGAAAGGATCCGAGGAGGCGGGGGCGAGACGGCGTGGGGAATCCGTCAGGCAGGGGACCCTGGTCGACAGCATGGACTTACTTAGGCCCCATGTTTGAAGGTGTTGATAAAAAGCCTTCAAAAGGCAACAAGGGGGCGGTGGTAAATAGTGCTCGCTGGATATGGCTAATCTTCCTTTAGTATTAGAAATCATTTGTGCCAAGGGCAAGTCCAAGAACTGAAACAGCAGAGGCTTCCCAAGAGGTGGCAGGGTCAACTAGCTCAGCGTTATTAGAGTGACTAAGATTAGGTCCCCTAGTTGTATTCTTCGGGAGCAGACAAAGACGAAGAAGGAGCTAAAGTGTGCGAAGCTGCCATCATGTTGGCTGATGTTGAAAGAACGGATCAGCTCACTGACGGAAAGTTTGGCGCATCTGCCCACCAGAAAAATGCCGCGCCCCAGTCCTCGGGGGAGACAGATGACGAAGAGACAATGGAGCAACAACGTGCCTTGTTCTGATGTTAGCGCGTTGGCATGCCACCCAAGACCCTCATGTCGTAGGATTGGACGCGGATGATGTGGAGCTCGGCATGGATGAATGGATGCACTTTGGCGACAACGACGATGAGGATCACGACAATGACCATGATGACTATGATAGTGGCTGTTGAAAATTCTGTCGCAAGCGGATATGTAGATTTATAAAAGCCAGAAATGGCTCTTTTTATTAAGACAGGTACCTATCGCAGGACCTGCTCAGCACGTTTAGCCCCTTATACAATGTGGTGAAGTTGATGGCTTCATCGTGCAGCGCGCAACATCTGGTATCGGTCGGCGAGAACAGCCGTGCATATGCTAATGCTGCTGGCAGAATCATCACACATCCGGCTGCTTGGTGAACCTCAAAAGCAGACAAGCCCAAAGTAAGGGACGCACGGCGGGAAATTATGGTCAGGATTGTATTGTAGTTTAGCTCGAGTAAAATCGAGTCTGATACACTGTCTAGCAATTGCAATTTTTTTCCTGTAGTTAGAAGCACAGAAGTCTTTTTAAGATAAACAATTGACAAACTGCAGATAAAACTCAAAATAGCCAGGTGCTATTATCCCACTCCGACAAATAAAGAAGGTGGACATGGCGGCGCGGACCTCTTGACGTCTCCTTTGGAGAAAGGAAACAGAAATTCAGACCCCTCACCAACCATTTCAAAAGGTAACCTCCAGGACTTTATGGGCCTTATCACCGTTGGTGAAGACCTCGATTATGTCAATCTTGCTCTTCGATTTGAGCTTCCCAGCCCAGGCGGCACTGAGCTTCTTACCCTTCTCAAGTATGATGCTGCCCATCGGGTTCGTTTTCTCATCCGACTTTCCCTTGAGTGACAGGTTGTAAACCCAGTACTTGTTCGGTTCCTTCTCCTGCATAAGGCTTGAGACCAGCGTCGGACGAATGAGATTTTCGGGCGCGATAGACACCGCGCCACCATCTTTGGCCTCCTTGTCGGTGCTTAGGTGGAAGCTGTCGTCAGAGAAGAGACACGTGTCCGTATGACCCACGTAGACAGACATTTGCGAGTATAAGACGGCAACAGTCTCGCTGGTCTTGTTTTCGCCACTTACGGTGACTGTCCCGGCTTCACTGCTGCCGCCCTTCTTGGAGTAGTAGTACGACAGTTTTGGATCTGGGGGATCCGCCCAGTCCGCGGTCAAGGTACCGACAACATTACTAATGAAGTCGTCGACCGGGGACGTCGCAGGCTCAGTCGCGTACATGTCGACAAATAGGCTGACGATCATGAGCCCGATACCCACGAGAGCAAGCACCGCGCCGATGATGGGTATCGCTACGCTCAGAGTTGCCGAGACGATGAGGCCAGTAGCGACGGCCAAATCGAGAACGTCCACAACTACAGCAAGGATTTGGACAATGACCGAGAGGGTGTTGATCACCTTGCCCACGTCAGTGAGCTTGTCCCATTCCTCTATGAGGCTGTAGGTCATCGCGGCTGCCACGGCAAAGCCCAACACTATGTTGAGCCCTCGAATCCATTTACTCGTTGCACTGAGCTTGCTGGCAGCCTCTTCCTCCATTGGTCGCAGCTTCTCGGGAGTGGATGTTTTCTCTTCACTCCATATCTCGCTGTCTCCAGAGATGTGCTCATCATTGCTTGGCATGCCGCCTTCCTTCAACATGTCGGCCATGTTCGCCTTCACCCCACCTTCAGGGTTAAGCTTTTCACCGAGTTCAAAAAGTCCCTCGCCGACTGGCTGGGTGATTTCGTGACTCAATGAACCGTCCAAGATTGCTGACTCCGTTGCCCTCACCGACTCCTTTGTATCAGGGTTCCGCCAGGCATTGAACTCTTGAACGGCCCTTTCGGTGGCGTTGAGTACAGCCCTTATGGCCTCCAGGATGCCAATGGCCCGCTGGGCTGGTGTGAGCTTATCCCAGCCTTTAATGACGGAAACAAGTGGCAATACCTGCCCCACGAAGTATCCAACCTGCGAAGTGGGTTAGGTATTGGTCAGACAGCAGTGATGACTGATTCGCGGTTTCGTAAACTTACCACGCATAGTGCCCCCAGGCCTCTCGCAATTTTGGTTCCCATAGGGATCTTACTAACGGCACCTTCTGCCTTCTCTACTAACTTTCCAGCCAGTTGGAAGAGCTTACTACCGCCAAAAGCTCGGGCAAGCCCGCTACCGGTAATGACGAGCAACTGGGCCACCTCGACTGTGAAGGCGGACATGAGTGCTATACAAGCGCTGACCTTTTTCTCTATTGACCACTGCTTGTTGATTTGATTCTTCTCCATGAACTCAATCAGATCCTTCTCCAGCTGGTCTCGGACAGGACCCACGAATTTTGGGTCGTTAGTAAGGATCTTCGTGATCAGCTGGCTCATAGCGTCATCGAGGTAGTCTTGGACGTATTTCCCATCCTTGTCCTTGATAAACGGCAAGTTGACAGACTTGGCGATTGCTCTGTCTGTTATTAATCTGAACCACTTGCCCGAATAGTCTTCCTCGGGGTGAAGTGTGTACATGATAGCGCATATTTTGTTGATGTTGTCTCCTCTCTGTGGGGAGGTATGATCTCAGTCAAGCACGGCGATAAGAGTTTTCAGAACAACACTTACATCATCTTCCTCCAGAATCTGATCCATCTTTGGCTTGCTGGATACGACTTTGTAGAGTTTTTGAGCCAGATCTCGGGAGGTACCGGCGTCTTGATCAAGATACTTCTTGTATAGCTGCTTCATCGCGCGAATGGAAGAAATCCGGTTTAACTGGTTGAACTCTTTCGTGTTGGAGAGGCATTTCTTCCCCTGTATAAAGTGACGGACTTCAGTCAATGAGATCCGATCGTGCAAGTGTTCTCAGGGGCTTCTTACATTTCCTGACCACCAGTACCACACCTTCTCTGCTTGCCCGCTCTTCATATGTTCTTTGAACTTGTCAATCTGTGTGATGCTGCGCGTGATGAACGCGGGGGCATAAACGTTTTTGAGCCATTTCGAAAGATTGTCCGGAAGCTTGTCTGTGAGCTCATGACCGATATCATTCGGGTCGGGTTTTTCCTTGTTGGTGAACGTCTTACGATCATCGTCCTTCATGTGATAGAACATGGCCTCATTAATGAGCCGCTGCTGCATTTCGTTGGCCTGTAAAGCATATTAGGGAGAGCTGTGGGCGACTATGAACGCAGAGTCTAAGGAGCATACTTACGTCGTTGCTATTGTATGGCATCTTGTACAGCTTTTCGACACTTATGGGTGATACGGCGGCCAATAGTGCGGTGACTCCCGCAGGCTGAAACCCTGCACTGTTGCTAATGTTGGTGCCAGGGGTTGAGATGTTGGCGAAGTGCTTGGACACCCTGAGGCGATAGTCCGCCTTGTCTCCGAACGCCTCGTCCTGCCATTCACCGTTGACAAAGTATCTGCGGGCCATATGTGGGTTAAAACTGTCCGGCTGCTGAATGTACGTGGAGATCAACATACCTTGAACCCTTGTTCTCCCGCATGGTTGGGTCGTGAATGAACAAACCACCAGACACCTCATCACCTTCAAAGTTTACGTCAAAATACATAGACTGAAACAGCACAGGAAGAGTGACGTCGATTCCAAGATTCTTCTTGAACGTCAGATTGAAAGGCGACGTCGAATCTGGACCCTGGTCTGAGAGGAACAGCAGAGTCGAGGATTCGTTGACCTTGATGAACCGACGTTCCACCACTGTTGGGTCGTCATCTTCATCTTTTTCGACGACTCTATTGAGAAAACTGGTGTAGAGGCTATCCAACACCTGTTTCCCGCTGAATTTGCGGCCTTTGTTAATGGCCTCCAGAATCTCGTCGAGAATGGGAACCGTCGCGCCGAAAATGTTGACCTCCTCGGGAATCACATGAGTTCCCGTGAAGATGGTGCCGAATTTGACTGGATCTTCCGGCTTATCCCTCTTCTCGCCCTTTTTCCACTCCTTCTTGTCTAGCGTCATGTCCCACTTTGACCTGATTCCGCCTGTCAGAGAGGCGACAGGCGATGCGGACGAGGACAAAAGAGACATTGGGAATGCTCTGGACTTGCGCTGCACGGAGTCTATAGTGGACGAAGACACTGTGAACTTGATAATGTCGCCCTGGTCGAGGCTGCTAGGGTGCGCCTCGGGCGAGTACAGAGTTGAGCCCGATCCAGTTTCGTCGCCGGCGAAAATTTCGACCTGGCCATGCTCATAGACAACCTGCTTACCAGGAATCTTGCGGGTCCAGCTCACGGTCCTGTTCTTTTCGTTTACCGCCGCACGGCTCTGAACTTGGTCATCTAAGAGAAGATTGCCGTCAAGTAGCTTCATCCCTGGAAGACTATTGATCGGCAATCTGGGAGCTTTTCCAACAGGAACAAGTTTGTAAGACTTGGCAAGGTGCAGGATGGAGTTGTTTTGTAGAATGTGAGCATGCGCCCCGCGGCTGCTGAACGGAGCTGAGTATGATGAGCCCTTCCATGGGTCGATAGCCTGAGACTTGGCGTCAAGCATTTCGATTTGCAAGCGCTCCCAGATTGTCTGCGTGTCGAAAGTGCTTAGCAATGGGTTAATCTCCTTGGCAGATGACAGGATGCGCATCTGGTCCGCCGCAGAAAACTTTGAAAGCAACGCAGACACATCCTCGAGGCGGATCTAGACCTATATTAGAGCTGGAAGCAAAGGATGCTGTCGGGTGAATATATTCATCATACCTCGGGATCGTTCACATTGGCAAGATATCTGTTGACGTGGTGGAGACGGACGCCATTGTTCAACGCAAGGGCAAATACCGTCCGCTTTTCTGGAGTCGTCCTCTCAATCGACTTGACTTCAATAAGCTCATAATCGCTTTGAGTCGACGGGTTTTCTTTGTGGCGGTACAAGATGTGACCGACAGCCAAGCGCCCGATTTTGGCCCAGGGATTTTGCTTCATTGCTGCCTGCGGGTTGACTGCACGAAGACCAGTAGTAGTGTGGAAAACCTGGGCAGGCGTGGCGAATGGCTCTTCACCGTCTATGATTACACTGTCAGAATCGGGGACGTGATCTTTTGACAGCGATAAAAATTCTACTCACTGAAGCTGATGAGCCCTGCAGTGAGCTCCATGGGGTGCGTGTCCCGAGACACCTTGACTGGGTCGGTGTCCCCCTTTGCCGATGTCAGCAACATGTCATTGACTTTGAGTGTTTCGACCTTTCGATAGCTGCCATCAGCCAAGGTGATCACATTACCGGCGGCAATGTATGCACCATTCCGAGCGAAATATTTTTTAAGCATCTTTTTGCTTCCGTAGGGAAGTTCATCCTCCCAGAAGTATCCTACACAGGTGTCAATGTCAATATCAGCTCCTGGCCTCGAGCTCTGGAGTATGCAGGCATTGTGACATACCATCAGTCACCCATTGTTTGATGACGGCCTCATCATCCTTTGCCATGCCCTTCTTGACAGCATCTTTCCAGTAGGAGTATGACGACGTGGACCAAGCGTTGCTCAGCCCCTGGTAGATGGATTTCCAGGTGTTCAGGTCACTTTCGATGAGATCATTGATCGCCTGTCGCACTTCATCTATGTAAGAGTCGTGGCCCGGGTCCCTTTTCGTGATTTCGTGGTATACCTTGGTGGTCACGTCATAGGTAGAGGGAATTGGGGAGCTCTCGGAGGGCCGATACACGGCGGTCGCAGCCCTGCCGCAGAAAGCGACGATCTTCTTGGTCTCCGATGGATTTCCCTTGCCTTTGCGCTCCCAAAGAGCGCGTGACCACTGCCGCAAGATCTCAAAGGACGACTTGAAGACGAAGTCCTTACGGACCTCGGCGGTGTACGGGTCGCCAGTCATGAAGTCTGCCAGGAACAGAATCGACATGCTGCGAAGACTGTCTTCGTGCGCGGTATCCTCCTCGATGATCTTCGCAATGAATGGAAGGTATGTCAGCAATGGCTCCATCACATCCCCGACAACGTTGTGTCCGTGGCCGGCGTCAAACTTCCAAGTCAGCATTCTGAGATCGCGAAGATCCTTGACTTGTCTGACTGAGCCTATAATTTCATCGTAAACCTCTATGGGTTTTTCACGGAGAGTCGCGTTGATGTGCTCCGTGAAACACAAGTAGGCGAGTGTAGCCATCTGGTCGGTGTAAACTTCATCACAAATCACCTACATCACATGTTGCATCAGAAATTTTGTACTCGGTGTCACCTAACATGCAAGAATCTGCTTTAGGAGGTGACATACCATGTCCACCTTGGATTGCAGCTGACTGCCCAAGTCTTTCATGGCACGAGCGACTGCTGTTTGGGCCAGGTAATTGAATGTGTCAGGAATCGCGTACCCAGCAAGCGAAGGGGTGCCGGGCCTGTCGTCATAGCCGGGCCACGGACTTCCCATATCCAGCATGCTTTGGTCCCTGAATTCCATGGCTCGCCTGGATAGAGCGGCCTTGTAGTGCAGCCGCCCGGCATAATCCGTGGCTGGAAGACTTTTGAGGCTTGACGTCAGCTCAACGAGCTTCTTAGCGATTGCCTTACCATCGATGTGGTCCATGATTTTAGGGAAGTTTGTTATGGTGGTAAGTTTAAAAAATTTTATTTATAACTAAAGTTCTTTTTTTTTTGAATGCGGACAAAATAGCGTAGTGAATTTAGAAAAGAGAAAAGCGAGCTGAGAAAAACTATGAATAACAGGTATTTATATAAACGCCGCAGAGCTGGCACTCCCGATCAGCGGTCAGGGTTACCCATTAATTTTTTATCATAATTATGTTTCTATTGAACTGGATAGGGCCAATCAGCTCTGGGCGTAGGTCTCACAATTAGGGCTTGGAGCTTATTTGTCACAATGTGGCAGCTACGGATTAACTGATGTTTTGCAGTGGAAAATTGTCCTTGATTACTATCTCATTTGACGAGGAATATGACTGCTATTTATCTCTTTAGGATGCTTCTTCCGAATTCATTTATTCTATTGCTTCCGGTGATATCATACGCTTCCGGCAACATCATGCATTTCCTCACATCCACGGAGTACTACGTGATTCTGGGTGACAGTATTGCTAGCGGAATGACCGCCGACGCAGTAGCTCTTTGGTTCATGGGGATGCTTAGGTTTCCATAAGGCATAAATGGGATAGACCACAAAAGCCCAGCTCCTCCATCCGCTAACTGACCAAAAAGATGCATTTAAGACATCTCTTGGATCCCTATGAGGTGGCTGCGTCTGCTGTCACAAAGCCGGATGCGTACTATAAGGTATCTAGCGAATTCTGTATCAAGCTCCCTGCGTCATCATGATGGTGCTGCCAAGAGAATTGCTTCTGTCAGGAATATCAGTACCGTAAATAGCTAGATTAGTGAGGGAATTACTGAGTAGCTGAACGAGTTAAATGATGACTGCCTGCAGGAGGTCTCAGTTGTGCAAGGATACGTCGGACGGTGAGGGAATCCGAAGGAAATCAACGGATTAGACGAGTCCAAATTCTAGACTTAAACGGAAGGAATTCTCCATAGATTTGAAAGGTATCAGACGTCATTAATTTTTATCATTCCTATCAATTTCCGCTGTGTCAAATTGCTCTATGAGTCTACGTCTCAATGACGTAACATACGCTGCCTGGATGACAGGTCGCATTGAATATCGCGGTATGACGTAGGAGGTTGTTGAGCGCCACAAAAACATGCTCTAGCAGCGTAGCACTTTTCGTATATTATAACCTTTGACAGCCGTTCTGAATCTGGCCATTGCTCGCGCAGCGAGTATTGTCGCGCCTTCTAATTGATAGGGCTTGTGTAGCAGTTACATGGGGAAATGGTTTGAGCAGCGGGGCTCTTAAATTTTTGAATGCCCAACGTCATAACGGACTAACGGAGCTACCTGCATTTCGCTGCAGCAGCTGCAGAGTGTAGAGAAACCACGACAAGATAGGAGGT
Organism: Conoideocrella luteorostrata; assembly: GCA_032433595.1. Classification (NCBI taxonomy): domain Eukaryota; kingdom Fungi; phylum Ascomycota; class Sordariomycetes; order Hypocreales; family Clavicipitaceae; genus Conoideocrella; species Conoideocrella luteorostrata. The sequence continues at coordinate 122,093 of JASWJB010000049.1, forward strand.
CAGGTACTCAAGAACCGAAACTAAATAGGGTTAATTAAAGCGTCTATAGGGCACAAAGTAAAGTTAGAAATAGTAGGTAACATGAGTTTTAGCTCTCCACGTGGCGCAAAAAGTATCAGGTCGCCGTGAAACAGTCTATTGCGGTCACACATTAGCCAAGGTTCCGCAGAATGTTACCAAAACGCGATATGAACAAGCCGCCTGCAGCAATACACTGCCTAGTTAGTCACTGTCCTAAACTAACGAGAAGGAAGATCGCGAGAGCCGGCTTGCTTCTGGAACGCGCGGGCCGAACCAGGGCTTATCCGCTTTGTGGAACTTCTCGCTCTACGCTAGCGGAGAGCGCAGATTACGTAATATATGTTTACTACTCAGTAACTCGGAATAAGAGGGACCGGTGACGCGAAGGCAATTCGTGAGCGCAGTGCCTAAATCGTCGATTGACGAGCGCGTGTCCTGAAACGTTGTGGCCTTGCCTTTATAGAGAGGTCTTATCCATCAAGCGCTCGCATCCAACCAGGCACTGTAGGTCCCATCTACTTGTTTCTGCAAATGGCGGCGAAAAGGGAGCGTAGAGCAATTCGCAAAGCCACGCCATACTTTGGACTGAAATTGTACAGAGAGTCCACGGGTGCCGTATAGCTCCTGCCATCTGCGTCTAAAATTGCGAATTTGCGGTCAGGCTTCCGGGAAACAGGAGATGTTGGACAAGTCGTATTACTTGTCGTCGATAAGGCATGCAGGGTTCATTGCCTAGTATATCACAATGTGGGCAGCTATGATCTTCTGATATAGTGGAAGTGTTGTCCTTGATTTCTATCTAATTGAGAAGGGAATTTGACTGCTAGTTATCTCTCTTTAGGATGCCTCTTCCGCATTCATCTATTCTATTGTTTCCGGCATCTTTGTACGTTTTCAGCATTTCCTCCGATGTTATTGAATTCCACTGGTTTTTACGTGATTCCGGTTGACAGAGTAGTTTGCACGTGTACTAGTGAAGTTCAGTTTTGGTGACCCCGAGCCGTCGGCATGGTGGCGGGGATGGTAGAAACCACTCGTTCAGAAAAAATACCTTTGCTCACTTCAGCATGGTATACAAGGCACATGTTGCGCCGATTGCACCCAATCGTCTGTCTCTAGCATCCTCTTTTGGCACATTCTTTTCCATGGAAGCAGGTGTATGCCAAGCTTATCATGCTAACATTTATGAATGAGAGGGGTATAACAACTCAGAATTGGTCGGTAAGTACTGCTTCCATCCAGCTCATATCGCTTTCCTCACCTGACGAGAAGAAATACCACCGCCAATAACCTACCTTGATGGCAGGTTCTGAGTCTACGACGTATCATTTACCTCAAGAAGTAATGTGGTGTCGACACACTCACTCACTGCACACGCCCATGGAGTAATGCGTGGCACCCCGACTATCAACAGTGAAGGTGCAGTTTCCCGTCGAGCACTTTAGAACAATCCTGCTATCATTGCTCTGTGGGTTCACTGGCCCATTCAGCGGAACGCCGCAGGTATTAGGAGGCATGTCAGGACTATCAACAACTATTTCCTCAACCCAATGAACTATCCGTGAGTCATCGCCGACGTACTGTGCCACCGGCGGAGCCGCTATCCCCTTGGGCGATACCTGCATACGGTCGAAGGTCTGCACAGCCTGCTGCGTAAATGGACCAGCAGTGATGGCAAGCAGACTAATAATGGCAGCGAGCAGTGTCGGAACGTGCGATGATGCGGTAAATAAGAGAATCAACGAACCAAGACTGCTGCGACTATGTGAATCAACGATTGGGGCTCCTCGAACCGCTGCCATTTCGACTGGCTAATTGTAGCCGCCGCAATGTCACGAATGGGTTCTGATATAGCAGAGTGATGAACAAGACTCCTGATGTATCCGTTACGCCGTAGCAGCAAGGTAGCACTCTATGGATGACGGTCTTAATCTCTGGCCTCCTAAAGATCTGGTCCTCTCCTCTCTTCTTATGCTCGTCGCTACCCCGCAGCGAAGAGTTTGCTAGCTGCATGATACTCTCCATCCTGTAGCCTTAGGTGCATCACTAGTTCCACGGCACCGCGGGGATCGCTGATTGCCCTCACAGGTGGTGGTCTCTGACACGCAATTACGAGGATGGCTGTATGCAATAAAACACACACGAAGCGCATTTCACTCGTTTCCTTCACACAAAAAGTACTAGACGAGGAAATTATATTCCCAGCATGGTAACAGATGACCAAGTCCACCTTGACCCTCGTACATGTTTCACTTTTTTCTTTAACACGCCTCAGCACCATAATAATAATCAGCATCTCCTAAAGCGGCTGAAAATATCGGCCAACCACATGAACTATATTTGTAATTCATCAGTCATCGAGGTCTTAATCAGAGCGGCATTCCACGCTGCTGCTATAGAATTCCTCCAGAATCAAGGTTTCTTAAATGCGTGGAGCGGGCCGATAGGAGGACAGGGTGGATAAGGCGCATGTAGCATTACCAGAGGGTCTGAGATCTTGTCTCGGGGATTTGAGACGAATGTGATGCTCTAGAGGAAACGGGGAATGACTGCGGATATTTAGGTCTCGGATGTTCGGCAGAGTAGGGAGGACAAGAGTGAAATTTCGTCTAGGGGCTCAGTGGAGAGGTCAACTATATGAATTACTATTTCCGACTAGTATCTACTAATTGATATGCAAACTCGATATTATTTCGTCGCTGTGCAGAGACAATCACTTTGGTTGTACAGTAGTAAGCAATAAAGGCTATATTGCCAAACGCCTTACATTCATGCTTGCATACCCACACATGGTTGCATTTAAGTCCCATCAACTATTAGAATTTTCACGGCTATTGAGGCTGTGATGAGGGTTCAGTTAGGCCCGGGTCTTCAGGCGCATTTATCCGAATGGCTGCACCGCTCTCAATCAAGTGAGACCGGAAGACTAACTAACTACTCCGTAGCCAGTTCCGTCTCTACAGCTGGTATAGGTCATAGCTTAGCTGCAGATGATTAACCAGTGACGTGTGATGGGACGATCCGCTTTAACTCAGCCGGGAACGCAGACACGAATGTCCACCCATCCCATCCTAAGGTCAGCCCCAGCCCATTGGGCATTGTCTTCGACAACGTAGTGAGACGCAAGCGAGAAAACTGAAAAACACGTCTCATTTATTATGAAAACTATCAATTTTGCGGTGTGTGCATCTTGTGCCCAGGTACGAATTAGACGAGCCATCAAGTCCACGTACAGCACCTCCTGCTCCGGTACTTCGACAAAGCATAATTCCGAGTCTTGCCCTTGGAGCCACTATGCCGCTACATGATATTTAAGGCGTAGAGCATCGACCAGCTCCATCTTACCTACAATTGTATCGTCATTATACTCGTACTCCTTCGCGATGTTCCCACCTTCCAATGAAGCCACGACCATTTCAGCAAGTTCTTCCGCCACACCGCGAGGAAATTGTTGTGCAAAGAAATCAACGATCCCATCCTTCTCTGGCAATACAAGTTCCGCGTTTGTGCCGGTGATCTCTTTCACGGCGGCCTGAACATCGTCAGAGCTGTACAGACGAGGTCCGAAGAGGCGCATGAAATGCGGGCTTGGAACGCCACTGCGTCGTTCAAGAAGCGCCCTTGCGCTTTGTTCACCGACATCTTGCACGCTCACCTATACGAATATCGGTTAGTCAACCTATCTTCAGCGTATGCAGGGAGGTCACATACAATGGGAACCTTCCAGTCAGATGGGGTAAACTGAGAAATAATTTTGGGCGGATCCGCCTTGATGGACTCGAAGACGTGCGAGAAGTCCTCAGCAAAGTAGCCAGCTCTGATGACGACCACCTCGGGAACTGCGTCTTTCAAAATTTCGTCACTTATGTGATTGATTCGAAGAACACCCTGTAAGCTGTTAGTACGAAGCATCAAAAGAGAGCCGTCGACGCAAGCATACAATGCCGCTCTCATATTGCGACCCCAAAGCCGAAAGAATCACCAGCTTCTTCACGCCTGCGGCCACAAGTGCATTCTTCACATTAGTTGCAGTCTCCGATGCAAATTCTCCCAGGTCGCTTCCATCGTATGTGGGCGGCTGGTTGTAAAACACCGCATCGGACCCGGTGAAGTCTAAACTCGAGGCTTGGCTGACGTCGCCTTTGACCGCTTGAAAGTTGGCATGCTCTCTAAAGGCCGCAGGTGCTTTGGAAGGGTCGCGATAGATTCCTTGGATATGCAGCTGGGAGTTGGCCTCGAGGAGAAAGCGGATAGTTGAGGCGCCTGCTCTGGATGAAGCAGGCAGGACGGTCATGTGGTAAGTCATGATTGTGAATGTTTTTAAATTGGCTGAGCTAGCGTTAGTTCCTAATTGGAATGGAATTATCACCATGCTGCTGGGGCCGAGGCCATTTTGTACTCAAATTGTAACTCACAGATATTATTGATCACCCGACCCGAAGCAGTCGTCGTTCTAAGCTTTTGTCATACCAAGAGCTAGCTTCATAAAAGCTTATAAATCTAGCTCCAAAACCCCGATGGTAGGTGTAATAACTTAATAGAAAACTGATTAGTTCGGAATCTGAAGCACATTGTACTTACTGCACTTAAGTCATTTTAGCAGTTCTTGGCATCGAGCCACCTCGTAACCTCCACTGAAGTCCAGGCCGCGGACTTGGCGGTGGAGTTTGTAGGCGGACTTGGCACGAGGCACTCCAAACTAGCATATTAATTAGTGCAAGCTTTCGTTGGCGTAATTTAGTGAATACTGACGGCGATCTTGGAGTTTCGGACTATCCCATCGGCAATTTTGGTATGCATTTCAAAGCATCAGTAATATGATGTCAGTGTGACATACCGCCATCCGAAGAAATTCTGTCGCCATGTCTTCTAGGGTATGCCAAACAGAAAAATAAACAGAAATGATCCACCGCCCGCATAACTATCACATCTTCAACATAAGGTGTGAACGATCAATTGTCTGCAAACAAGGTTGTCTAGAACGTAATTTTCTCGACCGGCACATACCCCCAACTCATGTATGCTAGTGTCCGACACACAACCAGCAACGCAACCTCAATTCTGTGAAAAGTCCTGGCAGAGACCTTTGGTAATTCGTAGAGACCATCACGTTTAAAGAGGTCAAATGACCTAACAGCTTAACCAAAGATTATTTAGCTACTGTGCACTTCAATATAGCAATTTAATTATGATAAGCGCTTAAACAAGACCTTAGATAAAGACACAAGTCTTGTGCACAGAGAAGCTTCTTGATTCTATTCTAGCTACAATAGCAAGCGATATAAGCCCCCTTCATAAAGCTATATCATTTTATCTGACTAACCCGGTCAAGTCTAAAAACTTGCGCGAGTCCATTCTAGCCACCCTTGAGGCTCGATTCCGCTCACACAATGTCAGTCCTAGGGCCAAAAGTTTCGTCATAGCCGGGTGCCTCCATAATTTTGTTCTGTATTTCCGGGTTCTTAATGACGCGTTGCATCGCCTATATTGTGCCACCATTAACCCTCGGTTTGTTAACCCACATGCATACTGTGTGGGTGGAAAGGAGGCTCCAGGGTGGCTAGAATAGATTGGCGTGAGTTTTGGGTGCGTCTCTTGGGTCGACAAAATACATGGAAATTTCCGGCACGTAGCAAGTAACTGCGTGATCAGAACTTCGTTTCGTAGGGTATAGTGATAGAGCACGGATACAAAGATGCTTAAATTGGCTGTTGTGAACTTGATTTTCGACCGAATCATCCAAACACAGCTTTCAATCTTCTCACAGCCTCCTTCTTCAACGCCGCGTGCTCTGCTTCGGTCCGTGTCACAGCATCCCGATTTTCTACAGCCCGACGCAGTAAATAAGAAATGCAATCACCAACCGAGCCCCAGCTCAGACATTTATAAACATCCAGAGGCGTAGCGCTCATTCCTTTCTCCAGCAGCAGCGTGCAACTAATTTCGTCCGCCATGCCCAGAAGCTGCCCAAACTGTACTTTCACCAGAGGCTTCCCCATACTGCTCAAGTCCTTCTGCAGATTCCAAGCAATCAACGTACTTGATTTATTATGTGTTGCGAGGAACAGCTCAATCCGCGGGAAGGGGGCACTCCTGCTTTCCGGACCTTGGAGCGGAAACTGCTGCTGCAAGAGGCTCCGCGCGATGGAGTTGTAGGTGAGATCAGTGTCTTTCTTGGTATCGTTGATCAGGTGGCGCGGTTCGGAATTTATGTACGCTCCGCGAACTAGCTTGATTCCGATGATAAAATCTTCTTTCTGTGCTTGCAGGATGTGACGCTGAAGAACGTGTGGTGTGGTCTTCAGGTAAGCTTGATAAGTGTTGTACACGACGGCCCGTTGTCCCCGATTGTACTTTCTCATGAGGTCCATGGCGACGATGTCAATGCCCGGTTGTACAAATTGCTGCTCTGCGTCCACTAGAATACGCGCTTTCCGCTGCATAGCTTCAGAACATATATCCTCGAGAGCCTGTGACATCTGGAGCGGCAGCGACTCGCAGGATGCTAGAGCGTCCGCGACGGCTGCACCACCACCAGTAAGCCTGACATTTTAGTGTTAGCTTCTGCACAGATTATCTGAGTTGGGGTTCGATATGAGCATTACTTCAGAGCAAGATGATCGCCGTCACCGATCATCCTCACAGTCTCAAGGACACCCTGACGCCAAGCCGCAATCGCGGTATCACCACCACGATTTTCCTCAACATTCGCATGAACAACTCCATCCTTAATCTCCTTGGCTCCCGTACCAGCTTCTCTCTTCGTTTTGGAGTCAACCACCACTTCAGCGGCATATGTCAAAATGACGCCCCGAAACCCCATGTCCTTGATGTGCCTGATGGTTGACTGCACCTCGAGCGAGTTTTCTCCTGCGCAGAAATGATTATACAATGTTTTCTTCAAGGCAAATCGCAGTATCAGATTGTTGTTCATATTGAAGAAGCCCCCGCGCTGTCGAGCAAGAAATGAGAGAACCGCCACGGCTGAGGACAGCAGCAAGCGATTGTTTGAGACGGTGGAGACCAGCAAGGACCGCCAGAACATGCGTGACGGCAGCATGGCGTGCGGAGGTAGCTGTTCAACACTTGGTTGTGTCCCTCTGGCGAGTGTACGCAACCCATCTTTCGCTGAGCGAGATGTACGAGACGTAATCTTGGAAGTCTGAAGAAGCTGTCGCCGGGCTAAAGTCTTTGTGAGTAAATTGCTGTTCATGGTGCAAGCGAATGAAGCGGGTTAATTCGCCGAGCGACCTTAGTGCGAGGTCTACTTATTCGCGTGGCCAGAAGAGTGATGTTGCTTAAGAAGGCCGTACACATGTTATCAGTGTTGTTGTTGTCACCGCCATTCGATCCGCCACGATCGGCCCTGCATCCGATAGCGGCGAAGGCGGCACCGACACCGACACGGAGGTCCTGTCGGTACCGATCCGAGTGTCTTGGTGTAGTGGCTGGTGCAGCGATAACTTACTCGTCTAACCCCTGTCATGTTTATCTGCCAAGGTATGTGTGCTAGTTAGCATGCAATCAGATAGAGTTGACAAATGCGACCATAGTAGGTGGATTGCACGCCCTTTTGCCCGCACGCTGGAGCCTCATAACACCGCCCCGCCTCCTTACATGTCTGCTTGCCGCCACGTAGGTTACCTTACCCCTCTTGACTGGTCTTTCAGCGACATATCAATATATGTGTCGTTAATTCTTTCAGTCGAGTAAGCAGTCAGGCAAGCTTCTCGTCAAAGTGTCTCGTATGTCTGTCACTTGCGCCTGTGAGTCAATTGGATTTCAGATTGGATGTAGCCTACGATTCCCAAACCACATACTTACGACATGAGGTACTTGCTCGAAAGAGCTGACCATATCGACTTCGCCGGCACCCGTCGTCCAGTCGCCTCGCTGAGCTGCGAGAAATACTTTTCTGAGGCAAGCTCGTTTGCACCATCTGTTTCGTCCCGGAATAGCAGTCAAGTCTTTTCCGAATCTCATCATGCTTCCGGTCTTGCAAGATGCCATTTGCGACGATGAGGAGTCTGGCGTCATTATCCCTATGGATGCATTCTCCGATGATGGTATGCAACGCAGACTCTTCCCAGGAGGGTCAAAGAAAAGGCATCGAAGACTTAATTAGTAAATAGTCACAGAACTAAAGTGGCGACCTGTTAAGACACTAAAAGGACAGCTATATATCTGGAGACTGGTGCTGTTGTGAGTTACTCCGCGTGGACCGTCGCCTTCACTAATACTGGAGGGAGGGTGCACTGCGTAGACCATCAGGTGAGTAAATCGCTTGCGTTTAAACCAGCTCCGTGATTGAAGAGCACTGAGCTGTCTCTCTCATTTAGTTGGGCCTTCGACGCTGCTAGCTGAAAATGACCTGTTTGCAATCGACTTCTCGGAGAAGGTTATCGCGATACGCAAAACCTCTGTCGACTGAAGGAGGCCCCAGCCTCGTTAGTATGACTATGTCGGTTTTCATACCAACCTCTACTGCTGTAATTTAGTCTCGGTTTAAACCTATAACGGCCTAGAGAGTATATTAACAAACTAACTAAGCGATTCCAACAGATATCTGACGCAGAAGAAGGAAGGTAAAATAGAACAAGAAAGGCGAGCCGGAGAAACTCATTCAGCCCCTGAGATAGACGCAGATAATATCACTTCTTAATGGATCTCGGTCTACCCATCGGAACAGAGGCGAGAGTATAAACTAAGCCACTACTGGGTTTAGCCCGTTACACATGGCTACAACAATAGTTGTTTTGGCGACATCTTCCGCCCACCTCAGCCACCAAATTATCCGTGCGAGCTTCCTAACAGAAAAGTATCCAATGCACCCGAGAATTTTATAGGAGGTCGCTCTAGTGCACATTTGTCTCCATGGAACACTCTACTATCAATTAGGTCCTGTGGCGAAAGTTTCCGTAGCTTGCCAGCGCTGACCAATTTTTCGACTGTATCGCCAGCTTCAAGCATGTACTGCAGTCCAGCTCCTTTTTGCTCAAACCATGGCGCTATGCGTCCCTTGTACACTTTGAAACTTTCAATGACCTTGTAGGCGTTATAGTTATTATATATGTTGGCGTCAGGCTGAATGGGCCAATTGGGCCGGGGGTTAAGATTGTTAGGCGAAATAGCTCTTTTTGAATAAGGAGTGCCTATCGACCCAAGAAAAGTCCCTAAAGCAGAAGGAAGATTTTCGTCAGAGAGCCAGTTATTATTATATATATATATCAGTTTCACGTACCATTCTCTGGCCCAAATCGATCAAGATAATGGTCAATTTCTGCTTCTTGGTGGTGAATATCGAAGACACCCTTGTTGTTTTTCGCAAATCCATTTGCGGGAGGATATATCCATCCTCCCTTCTCGGCGGTCCCGTTCCAATACTTGGCTAGAAAATCACCTGGTTGCATACCCCCAAAGGGGACATAATCGTTCACCAAGCAAGATATAATGTAGGCCTCCACAGGTGCTGATTCTCGCCTAGTCTCAAAATAGTCTGGGAATTTCGGTCCAAGACGCTCGTCGCCGCAAACATAAAAGCTGGCTTTCTCTTTGTTATCACGAGTGCCCGTACAGTTGATAGACTTCTCTGGGACGGGACCTGCCAAGGCAAGCCTGGCAAAGCCAAGCACCGCAGATACAAATGCAAGCGAGATCTGCATGTCGTCCGGTGCGTTTTCAATTCTGGTCAAGACAAGGAAAAGTAGGCTTTCAATCTGAATGGGACTTTTGTTGCTGATGAATATGATAATTAGCAGTAGTGAATGGAGAAGAACCAGTTCGCGTCGCAGGGAGTCTTTTATAGCTAAAATGCGTGGGATCTTTCGATCCCTGAATCAGTTCAGTGTGAGCCCTTGTTGACGGCTTTACCGAGTCGAGTACCCCTGCATGCATATTCGTCCGTCTTCATGTCGGCTGAACTTTTTTTTTGTGAGAAAAAAGCATATGTATATGTTGCCGCTAAACTCTTAATGCTAAGCATGAAGACAATTCTAGAAATCTACATACTGTTTTACTTAATACGGGGCTGACAGGTTTGCCTGCTTTCACGCATCACCCCTTGAGAGCTCTCAATCCACGTTACTCCTTGCTCCCCTTTGAAAGATGTGTCCGCTGTGTAATACAAAGTCTCGCACTCCTGTGGCCGTAACTATCGCAAAATTAAACTTTCAAGGCTAGCCGTGCGTTTATGCGCTTGAACGTCTATTGTCTACGACCGTACAGCACAGATGAGCTCTAGAATAGCGTGAGAGAAGTGCTAAGTACGGAGTACCCGAGTAAGAACATTCGCGCTCTATGTTTAGCCTTGCATGACAACTTGTCCCTTGCCAATGACGGTAGCCAAGTTGTTAAGCCGAACTGTCTATAGTATTTATGCGAACCTGGTCTCGAGTCATGTCGGTACCAGCCAAACGGTTTCGCCTCTGACTGGAATGTCTTGCGTCCGTGGGGTCTGCCATTGAGCATTCAAGTCCCACCATTCGCTACTCCTAATAGGATGAAATAAAGCCTTATTTTCTTGCCCCATAAAATAGAGGGTAGAACTTTATTTTCCGCACCCTCTTCAACATCTAAAGGCGTTTTGGCTTTTAACTCTCTTTTTTATTTGAAGGCGTTTTACCTTTAACCGTATAGACAATATAGATAAGGTACTCCGCAGGCTAAGTGAATCTAAATACTAATTCTGCAAGGTGGCATGCACATATCACGTCGCACGAAAGCAAGGTTAAGTGTAACATCCGTAGGACAGACATACAACAGAACACGAAAACGAGTCAAAGACAATGCCAGACAACCAGCCGACGATTCGCCGGATTTCTTGAACTCTAATTTTACGACTAAGCTGTCTCTTGTGATTGAAAACGTTACTTCTACTATTGCTATATCAGATCTTCATAAGATAGTTCATCGTCATCGTCGTGGCACCGATACTTGACACATCTTCTGAGCGGTATCTTGGCCCCCAGACCGAGCTCACGCAAACACTGCTCCGTTTCTTCAACTTCATGTGAGCTAATTAGTTGCGACGCCAACCCAGCTAGGGACGAACACCATCCACATTGTAGGTGACTCTGAGGGGGGAAAGCAACCCGGTCCGGCTGCACCGATGCGAATCATGGGAAACGAGTCGGGGCGGGTGGTCCATCACGGTGTCCAGGCGCTAAAGAGCGACATTGCGACGAACCAGACCGGAAAGACATCGAGCAGAGACGAGATGGCAATTACGCTCGGATATGATACAGTCGGAACTAGGGTTGCCGCGCCCGGACAGCTTCTGAGTGACGAGGTTGGCATGGCGAGCACCCATGGTCATCCAAACATCATTGTCTATGAACGCCACAGCATCGAAGGCACTTTATCTCGCCATATTTTCTTATCAGTGCTGAAGAATCTGATCAAATATGTCGCTTGCGCTGAGGCCACATCGCCTGACGAGGCCGTAGCATTTGAACATGCTCTCTAGTCACCATCGAATATCCCCATTAGAGGTATCATAGGGACCTGAGAAGATTGTTTGAGGGTACAGCTCCTTAGTGAAGTCTTATCGCGTCCGATGAGAGTGCTAGGGCAATAGTCCTGCTCAGGTACATTGTTGAAGTTGGACTGTTCAGCTGGTTACCTCATGGCCGTTTTATCGCAGTGGTCAAAATGATACAATTAAGCACTACTTCGGCTTTCTATTAATTTATCCTTCTTACCCCTTTCCCCCTCTATTCCCCTTCTTTTGTTTGCTCCCCACTCTCCAAAGAAGTGGCTTTAAAATCTACCGTCACATAATTTCTAGCCTGAACCAGTAACTCACTATTGGTCAACTGGCCCCCCATGATAGGGTCCAGTCATTCATTCCAACTAACTGTTATACTCTAAGCCAAGTCCGACTACTGCTGGTCATTCTGCACAACCAAGATACTCAACTGTGGGTGAGCCTGAGGACTTCTCCAGCCCTCATCGTCACCGCCCAAGCCCAGTTCTTCCCGCACTCGTTATCTAGAAATTTACACTGCCTACTCTCTAACTCTCCTCGCATGCCACCAGCACGGGCCGCTTCCTCGTACACGCTTTTCTTGAGATGGTAGGACTCAAACTCGACTCCCATAACTGATGGAGGAGAACCTCGCGGCGGCATAATCACAACCTTGAATATATGTCCAATGGCATTTGGCAGCTCCTGGAGATAATCGTACCACACTTGAGTTTTCGTTCAGATCCTACTGCGCGATGCTGTTGCGAAAGACGCCACACAGAGCAATGGAGATTCACAATGTTCGTCTTGCTATAGAATCATTGTTGCGGCTTGGAATGGCTGTTCTCGAGTTTGCCTGTGGGACAGGCTTCTACTCGTCGTAGCTCCTGTCATGGGGTGCCAAAGAGTTGACGGGAATGTACTTACGTCCCGCCATGCTCGCCGGCGCCAATTCACGAATATCCGATCTCGTCGCCTCTAGGAGGGCACGACTCGTGGAGCGCGAGGGCGACGGCGCTCAGGTTCAGCCATTCGCCCCTGACGAGGAACTCGGCTATTACGATCTGGCGTTTGGGGCTTGGTTTCTAAACTACGCACAGACAAAGGAAGAGCTGACAGCAGTGTTTGAGAACATCTCGCTCAATCTCAAACCGGGAGGCGTGTTTGTCGGCGTCGTTCCACATCCAACGGATGACATTGGCCAGCGCGCCGCAACGTACAGGGCGGTTCCGTTGAGCGGGCTCTACCCGCAGAATACGTACACGGAAGAACTGGCGTCCGGTAACGGCTGGGGCTTGCGGGTTTTTCGCGATGACCAAGGCGTAGACTTCATGACGTGCCATATGAAGAAGCGGGTGCACGGAGAGGCGGCAAGGCGGGCCGGCATGAGGGGAAAGCTGGAATAGAAACCCGAGATATTGCTTGGAGGCGAGTGGAGACAGACGTGCAGTTTGACTGCGGATGAGTGGAAGGTGAAATAATCCAGGCCCCATTTTGGCATACTTACCGTTTGGAAGGCTTGAAAAAGTTGAAGAAAGGACTGCTGTTTTGATGAGAGTGCGCTGTATATCGACGTTTGGCATGGTTGTGGCTTTTCTTTAGGAAACTTGAAATTCGGATTCAATGGGGAACGCAAACTCGGTCAGAACAAAATATGACTGATATATGACTTTCCGAGTAACCGGGCGACTCTAACTAGTCGGCGGTGCAAATCTCTACCCGTGCGACCCGGCATAGGGGGTTTTCTCTCTCATGCTTCCCACCCGGCTCCATTACAACATCACTACCCCCAACAAGTCCAATAAATGTACCAAGTCATCTGTGACACCCAGCCGTCTTTTTTCACTATGGCTCCTGACACTTGTCAATCAGCAAACAGCTTAGTCTTATACCTATACTAGCAATGACAGTCGAGAGAAGACTGATATCTTTAGTACCATCCTCTTCCGCCGACTCACACGGCTATTAAACACTCTTATCTTGCTATTGATTTTATAACAACACATTTTAAGCTAGAATATAGAGTTACAGTGACAAAAGATCCGCAAGGTTAAGTGCTATTGTGAAGAACACGATCTCACAATCTCACTATTCTACTGCTCTGATACTATGCATCTCGAACTAGTACGGCACCTCACTACGGGATAGTCTCTGTGAGAGACGATATTGGCCTTATGCCGCCATGTACAAGTGTGTCCCCCGCTTCCCGAACTTCGCTGCCAATCATAACCATGCCGCCAAGGACTTCGCAACAGCGAACACACACCTCTGGCACCTGTTACAGAAGTTACAAATTGAGCGTACGACTTTGCTGCTAAGTGAACATCTAATCTAACAGTAGACTTTCAGGTAATAGGTAATAACAGACATATAATGCACTGTTGCGCGCACTTCTTAAATATGGTGATAGAGAGCACATGCAAGTATTGTGCTAGGTTGGCGTACCGACTCCATCTTCTAGCATATATCGTATAAAAGAGAACTCAGCACGTAGAAAGTTGATAAACATACAGAACTCTACGCAAATTCCTCCTGTAAGTAATGTAGAGACTCCGGCACCGTTTCCCCCTTCCAGCTATTGCTGGTTATGTATGCTAATAGAGCTCAAGAAAGTAGCAGGCCCGGAAGTGCTAGCTATACCCAATAATAGACACTTCCAGCAGGAAGACAGGTAAATGCAACACCTATATGATTAGACATAAAATTGTTGTAGCTAATCTGCACTTGTGTATGAAGTATGTGACATCATACGGCGATGACCACTGCGCTATTAACAACGCGGGCGAATCCGCATGTCGCTTTTAACCCTTTGACAGCCCATGCGCTAAATCTGTCCATAGCAAAGAACAGGAATCTATGTTTCCACGATTCAGGGTTCTTTTTGATCAAAACAATTATCACTTTACTACAACTCTGCTAGGAGTTATGTTGATCCCTCAGCTGACATCAGTTCCACAGGCTTGTCTAGCGCTATGCCAGGTTCCGGCGGTTGCCTAAGAGGGCAGTGCAATTCTCCGCCCCCGCGATGCTGTCAACTCACTTGTCTGTCCGTCTTCCTCCATCATGAACTGCTTCAACTTAGTCTATTGCCAGCGCCGTCATTTACACGAATGAGTATCACAGTATCAACTCTTCAAAACATCCAACTACTTAAAAAACATGACCTTTTGCCCCTGCTGCGTCGATATTGCCGCTTACGAGCTCCCAAACCGAGACTTTGACGAGCAAAACGGGATTCTTCCGTACTTGATTTCGCGCCCTCACCAAGCCGACTTGGCCGCACTGACTGCATCCGCTACGAGCTGCCCCTTGTGCAAGAAACTGCTGCATGCTCTACACTCTTCACCAAATCTCCAAAAATACAGCGATATTGGCAAACCCAACGCTGTCGTCAATGAGATCAAAGTCTGCCCCGAAGGCAATGGCACAACTAGCCGCCTTGAAATGCTGCGTCACGGCATCCTTGCCAAATCTCTGAACTGCTCAGTCAACGGTCGGAAGCTACAATTCGCAAGAGTACTTGTGAAGCGATCTCACCTGCAGATCCAATGTGAGACTCATTACCTTGATTGGGGCTGTCTCTATTGTTACTAATGTTCCGTTCCACACCCCTTGTCCTAGACGATCCATCATTTACATCCCCGTGGAAGATCAAAACCCCGGTGAACCTGGAGGGCTTGACGTCTCGTTCCATCTGGAGAACTGATATCCCTACTGCAGACCGACTGGATGCAAGACTTGACGTCCTACGCGGCTGGCTGGACGAGTGCCAGAAGAATCACCCGAAATGCCAGATCAAAACGTCGCTCCAGAAGCCTACCAGGCTCCTAGAAGTCAAGTCTCAGGATGGATCATACATCATGCGGCTCGTGGACGTGGCCGCCCTGCAGGACAGAGAAAATATCGTCTACAACACTCTCAGCCACTGCTGGGGCGATTTGCAAAGTGCAAACCTTCGGACCACACGCGAGAATGAAGCGAAACACCGGGCTGGCATCGATATCAGCGCCCTTCCTAGGACATACCGGGACGCTGTAGCCGTTACCCAAAAGCTCGGCGTACGATATATCTGGATTGACTCTCTGTGCATTATTCAAGGGGAACGCCAGGACTGGGAATTCGAGGCATCGCGCATGAGCCACGTCTACCACGGCAGCTTCCTCACTCTTGCAGCCACGGACGCGGCCGGCCCAGACGGTGGCCTGTTCCTCGCTGAGCCAGAGTCTCCTCTGGAGCTCCAGTATGACGCCAGAATCAGCGAGCTCGCTTTATTACGCTGTCCAGGAGCTGATGTCGAGCAAATCCATGTGGCGCCACTGAGCACTCGTGCCTGGGCCCTGCAAGAAGTCATACTTTCGCCGCGAACAGTGCACTTCCTGGCTGACCAAACCTACTGGCAGTGCCGCACACTCCTTCTCTCAGAGGATGGGCTGGTGCAAGACGATAAACTCAGCAGCCTGCGCTGGGGCGGTGGCATGATGTTCAAGCCCCTAGACTTCTCCAATGCATTCAATTCGCGTGAGTACTGGTGGAAGTTGGCGGCCGACTACAGCCACCGAGAGATGACGATACCCGCGGATTGGATGGCCGGGCTGGCTGGTATCACTACATACTTCGAAGAAGGCATGGGCCAAACGTCAGTGCTGGGAATGTGGTCCGAGTCGCTGGTGCATGATCTCTCGTGGCACACCAGCCGGTCTACACGCAGGCAAAGTCGCGATCTAGGACCAACTATACCCTCATGGTCTTGGATGCAGTTTCAGAGACCGATCAATCCACCCATGGGCATGTATCGCGTCGCAGATGTCTTCATGACGGTTAAAAACTATCAAGTTGTCTGGACAGGCATGCCGCTCACGTCGCCCCTTGCATCTACCGTGCTGCTTGTTTCTAGCCAACTCCGGACCCTGAGCTTTGTCGGGCACGCTGGGGGTGCGGCCGGGTCCGATAAATGGATGGTCGTCGGACAAGAGCATGTTGCCTTCTCCGCGTGTTCCTTAGACGAGCCTGGGGATCTTGATGATGAACAGGAGATCATGACGGCGCCGTGTGTTCCGTTAGCTTCGTATGAGAGGGAGTATCATCTCAATCCTGAGACGATATCGGCTGGATTCGGTACGTTTCTCATTCTTCAGCCCTGCGAGAAAGATGCGACGGAGCGCCCAAAGTACAAGCGCATTGGAGCCGGCAAGTTCGACACATCGGAAGGAAAGCCAGACCCTTTCGCAGGCGCCGAAACGCAATTGCTGGAGATAGTGTAGGTCGTCGGCCAGTCGACGAGGTCGGTTGGTGCATATTGAGGATGGGATGGCGTTGTAACTTCGACGATGGGCCTTTGAGGATCGCGTTGCTCGAGGCAAGTCACCTTTTAACATCTTGTGGAGATTTACAGGGTCGAGCATCACCAAATGGCAGCAGCGCACACCACTCATCCAATTTTACTACCCAGTCTCTTATGGACCCTCCTACGACGAACCTGATCTATCCCTAAGTCATTCAACTAAAACAAAACAAAAAAAACAGTCTGTCAGAAAGCCTCGCTTCGACACCCTCGGTGTTTTCGCCCCATCGAGCCCCCTAGGCTTGGTGGACCCAGGACCGACCAGGATGCCAATCGTCGATGCCAAGGACCAGGCGGCACAGCATATCGTCACCAATGCCGCACTGTTGGCCGCGCATAGGGCTGACCGAGACTCACCAATAGCTGGAAGCGAAGGCAAAAACAAGCCGTTCGCTTATGTCTTGCATCCTTTCATGTAATTGCTCCACTCCGTTCGTTTTTCGTCGTCTTGCCGCGCTGAACGGCCGTTGCAGCTGCATGAATCAGCAGAGTCAAAACGCCAGTTAGTGTGCATAGCGGAGGACACCATCTACCGACGGGTCGCAGCCCGTGGTACGGAACGACAGCGCATAGACAAGATCAGGAGCCCGACAGACACGAGCAGAAATATACCATTTGCTGGCAATGGCCGGCATCTCGGGGCTACTGCGGGAACGCACGAGGACCGATGCGAGCCAGAATTAGTGAGGTGAGGAGCAGCTACGCTGAGGGTGGGTGGCAGTGGTAGTGGTGCGCGACACAATCAATTATTAATGAACGGATCGTTCATCTCGGCAGATTGAACTGCGCGGCAAGTTTCTCGTCAAACACGACCGTCCAGGCCCCTGGAGGTGATTTATCCCTGCTGGCGAGTCCTGATGCAGCATCCAAGTGCGCTAGTGCTTACCATCTTGCAGGCCTGCCGTATAGGTCTCCAGGGCTGCAGCTTTCATTGGCTGTGTTGATAGTTGATGATGATTCCACAGCTTACATATTGTGAAATGCATCTGGGCGGCAGCAGCTCGTCCAGAATCCCGGGATGATCGTCGTTTAAATCTGCGCTCATCCCCCCATTCTCCCCAGAGGAGTCGCTTCTGCTCGATCCATTGCTCCGATCGTTGCACCGCGTCTAGTCACTCTATAACTACTAGAAATTCCCTTCGCGACAGGATGGGCTCTCATGTATGTCGCTTATCCAGACTCAGGAGACACGACGTGAATATGTCAGTCAAGTATGCTAACCGCACTGAGACCACAAGTCCCCGTACGATGACTCGCCAGAGGTAGCACCCGATACCCTCCCACAGGTTTATCATGCTCCTCCTCCTCCGCCGCAACCACAACAACAGACATCATGGCAACAACAGCCCAAGCCAGAGACATCTCTCTACGACAGTAACACCTCATCACCTACTTCACCACCAAAGAAGGGGAGGGGGCTCGTCTGCGGATGCTCCCTTTTAGTCTTGGTGCTGTCCGTCGTCATTGCCATCCTGGCCATGGCTGTGATAGGACTGGCTGCAGGCACAGGCGTCGCTTCCAGTAAATACAACGACGCCATCACACAGCTCAACGCCCTGAGTTCCTCCTACTCTGCGCTTCAAGGGTCTGCCACAGTGCCAGCAACTACAACAGGCAAAGGCACCGCTACCAGTTCCGGCGCCAAGCCCACGGCGACAAGCAAATCTGACATTACAAACGGCTGCTCCAACGACAATGAGAACGTCTCTGGAACAATCTACCAGTCAAACTGTAAGGCTGGCCAGTCGACCTTTGGAAATATTGTGCCTGGCTTCCTCGTTGCTAACTGCTTTATCTTTATCTGCTAGTCTTCAACAACGCCTCATATACCATGTACTGCAACCGCAATGCCCCCAAAGACCCGCTGTTTTCCCTCTTTACCGCCGACTTCAGCGGCTGCATTGAGGCGTGCACTGCTTGGAATAATTACAATAGCACCAAGAAGGGATGCACGGCTGTCTCCTTTATCCCGCCCTGGACGAGCATCGCCAGCGCTTTGTCAGTAAACGCCCCGGGGGACTGCTATTTGAAACCTGGGCCTCAGACAAAGACTGGCCTTGAAGTAGCCAGCGTGAAGGATGGTGCTCACGCTGCCATTTTGAACGCTTGAGAGCAGAAGAGGGGGCACGGGGCGGAGGGTCGGGTTGTCTGTGCAAATAATACTACTAGAATAGCAATTATAATAGTCCAGTCTTGTTGGTCCGTACGGAATTTACTTTGCCGCATTAACAACCGAGGGCTCTGTCTTCGTGGCCTGACAGCTCTCGTCGCCCAGCGACACAAATTGAAGATTGTCGTCAACGGCTTGGCTTGGCACTTCCCGTATCTGGTCATAAGTTGCGGCGAAGCTAACAGCCACTCCCAGGACATGGCGTTCTCAACCGAGCATGCCCCACCAGCTTACCTAACTGCCAGCTTGCTAGGAAGCTCACTCCAGCCCACCATCACCACCACCACGTACCCACCCACCAATCAGCCCCAACTCCCTGCACCATACACCAGCTGCTGCTTCTCAAAGCAGCAATCCTTAATCCCCAATCTCTCAATCTAGCTCTTCTACTTCTCGTAACTTCAATCTTCTCTATACATAAGCCATTTCAACAAGTCATAGTCCATTCTTCTCACTACATCTACGTCGACAACCCCCCACACTCCCCTCCCCTCTTCCCCTCCACCAACAACACCGACGCCACCGACACCACCAACTCTGCCGCCATGGCCGAAGCAGCCTTCGCCAAAACCTTCCTCTCAACGCTCGACTCCCGCCCTTCCAAGCTCTCCGCCGACCATGTCGAAGACCCAAAATCCTTTCCCGCCCGACCACCCGTACGTACACACTTCTCGCGTCCCCGGGCCCCAAACCATACTGATGTGTGCTAACCGCTTCTTCGTCACGCAGTACATTCTCCCCCGGATGCCCAACCCCATGAGCAAACCGAAAAACATCCTCCCCGGTCAGGAGCGCAGCATAAATGTCCTGTTGAAATCGCTGCGAAACCCACCCCTCGACATCAAACTCACCTCGCAGCCGCTCAACACGTCTATTCTGGATATCAAGGCCGAGGTTTCGGAACAGTCCAGAATACCAGTCGATAAGATGAAGATCCTGCATAATAAACGACCCCTCACGGATAGCAAGATCCTCAAGGATATTGTGGGCGACTCCGAGAACAAATTAGAATTCTCAGTCATGGTGATGGGTGGCGCTGCGGCAATCATGCCTGAGCAGAATGCGGCTTCTGCGCCTGTGGTGGCGTCGGGCAGGGATGCGTTGACTACGGATGCGTTTTGGACGGATTTGAATGGATTTTTAATGCAGAGGTTGAAGGACGAGGGAACGGCGAGGGAGCTGGGGGGGTTGTTTAGGTCTAGCTGGGAGTCGAGTCGTGCAGCTCCGTGATGTTAAGATGGGCAAGGCAGTAGGTTGCCCTATGTTACACGGTGTGGTTTAGACTTCTGGGAATAATATGCACATATCAATGGTCCACACCTAGTGTGATTTTGTGTATTTTTGTTTCCTTTGGCGGTGCAACATGTCATCAAGAGTTACACCCGTAGCCGCAACTTCCTCCGCGACATGAAAAAAATCCCGATGTCGGGCCACCATTGTATATATCCGAAATCCTCACAGTCCATCATCAACTATTTCCCTTTTGTCATAGGCTGACTGTGTTCGACAAGAATAAGACCGGTTGCGTCTGTCCGCTCAATTTCTTATCGCCCCCCCATGAAGGGTGCCATGCCCAAAGGCTTTTCTGTTGGAACAAAATACGAATAATAAAGCGATTCTTAACCGGCAAGTCCCTTGCTGACAGTCTTGACGATACTGTCGTATTCGATGTCATCGGAGTCATTAGCCTGCAACTCATGGGCAATGCCAGTGAGGCTTCGCTTGAGGGCCTCCTTGGAAGAGGCGTAGATCATCTTGGGCTATACACGATGTTGCGGTCAGCGAGAGTAGCTTAGAGTGGAGGGATGGTGGAAAAGAAGCATTACATGAACACCAGCATCATCAGGAGACCAGGCAATGAAGGTGATCTTGTTTCTATTCTCACAGTTAGCGCTACCATTTCATAGCCCACATTTCGCAGCAGGCTACCTACCGGATGCCATCTCCAGAAGCGAGGTTATACTCAAAATCGTAAACGGCGTACCTGGGGCCTTTGCCAATGGCGCCCTAGATCACTGAGTTAGCCCAATGCTTCCATGCAGGCGGAGAAGGTTCCAATGGGCCAACGAACGGATTTGCTCTTGGACGTAGCGTTGATCAGCTTCTCACGGAAATTATCCCAATCCTTGTCGTTAGATTGTTCCTCAATAACAATCTCCTTGTAGTCGTCCGACAGCTTGAAGATGATAAACTTGTACTTCTTTGCCAACTTCAGATCGTTGTAGGCAGTAATGCAGTCTTGCGAGACGACGGCTCTACGTATAGCAAATAGGAGCAGTTAGTCGCCGATCACATTTGCAAAAGTATTCATAATATTCCAAAAATTCTTCTCCTCGTTGCGCAATAAACTCTCCCTCCAGCTCGGCGGGGCAGTCCAATTCGTCATAAGGATTATGCGCAGAAGTACGGTTCGAGGTAAATGGGACGATGAATTAAATGGGACATAAATACGAACCCGGATTGAGACTATCACTGCGTTAGGATCCAATCCCATCACCACGAAGCTGTAGGGGCCGACTTACCATGATTGCGGTCGGGGTCAGGAGACGGTGCGCGAATGAGGGGTGGGGAGAGAGGGAAAGGCCCTGCGAGGAAGCTTGTCAGCATTGCTTGCTTCAGCCAGGCCGGGGGCTCGAATTCTGTGCGTGTACTCCGTACAGGACCAGAAAGTATACGTCTAGCTCAGCTTACAGTTGTATAAGAATTGCGACCAGAATGCGGTGTCGCGATGATAAAAGCAACGACGGTGCGAAAAGTGCCTCTTATGTTTGTTGCAGGTAAGTGTCTGTGTACGATGGGATGGCGGGATGGACCTCGACTTGGGGGACTTGGTATTGGCACTAGAGAGACTGTGAGTGTGGAGGGGGGAGCCTGGCGGAGAAAAACACCACA
Organism: Conoideocrella luteorostrata; assembly: GCA_032433595.1. Lineage (NCBI taxonomy): Eukaryota > Fungi > Ascomycota > Sordariomycetes > Hypocreales > Clavicipitaceae > Conoideocrella > Conoideocrella luteorostrata. The sequence continues at coordinate 143,981 of JASWJB010000049.1, forward strand.
TCATCATGGTGGGGTTGCCCGTGAGATAGCAACCTGAGCTGGCCCTAGGCTTGGGCTTTCGCCTCTTGCCACGTGACTCGTGCTGCCATCCTTGACGCTGCGTGAGCAACCTTGTGAGCCTGAAGCGATGAGCCAATCAATGGGTGAGCCACGGTATGGATTGATTAAACCTCGGAGCTTGAAACCAAACCTTGGCTGACCTAGGTTTCTGCTGGGGCCAATACGGACACTTGCTTTTGGTCAGGCCGTACATGTACAATAACCGACAAGTCCAAGATTGCACAAGCAGATGACGAATACATCCAGGCTCCCACATTTCTCACCCAACAATTTGGCTGCCTCCAAGGCAGCTAGAATATCAATGTACGGAGTAAATTAGCCTAACAAGAACGAGTGGAACCATTTTTAGTATTACATTTCGTCATTTTTATTTTTTGGCGATTTTTGTCCTGTTGTACATGACCAAGTGCTAGTTACTTGCTATAATACATGGGGTCCAAACTGCTTGAGAACTCGCAGGGGCATGGGACAATACATGCCGGGACGACGTGGTAGAGGGGAGATTACCAGACTACTTGGTCCATCTTCCTTTGTTTTATAACACCAAATCCATGCCCAGTTGGGTTTTGTACAACGCCTGAAATAGCAACCTCATTTTCATCCTGATGAATCATCTTACATCATGCCGCCCATACCACCCATGCCTCCCATACCTCCCATGGGAGGCCCACCAGGGCTCTTCTCCTCCGGAGCCTCGACAATGGCGACCTCAGTAGTACCCAGCAGAGAAGCAACACCGCTGGCATCGACGAGACCGGTGCGGACAACCTTGAGGGGGTCGAGGATACCAGCTTCAATCATGTCAACGTACTCGCCCTTGGCGCTGTCGAAGCCCTTGTTGAAGTCAGCGGCATGCTCATCAGTGAGCTTGCCAATGATGACGGATCCCTCCAAGCCAGCATTCTCAATAATGGTACGGGCGGGGCGGGTAATGGCGTTCTTTACGATGTTAACACCCAGCTGCTGGTCAAAGTTGGCAGCCTTGACATCCTTCAGGCAGTTGGCGGAGGCCTTGATCAAGGCAGTACCACCACCAGGCAGGATGCCCTCCTCAACGGCGGCACGGGTGGCGTTCAAAGCATCGACGAAGCGATCCTTCTTCTCGCCGACCTCGACCTCGGAGGAGCCACCAACCTTGATGACAGCAACACCACCGGAGAGCTTAGCCAGACGCTCCTGGAGCTTCTCTTTTTCATACTCGGACGTGGTGGGATCCGCAACGACACCACGGATCTGTTCACATCGCTGAGCAATGGCATCCTTGGAGCCTTCTCCGTTCAGGATGATGGTATCCTCCTTGGTGATGGTGATGGAGCCGGTGGAGCCGAGCATATCAATGGTGGCCTTCTCGAGCTTGATGTCCAGCTCATCGGTGAAGACTGTACCCTTGGTGAGGACACCAATATCGCCGAGGATGGACTTGCGGTTATCACCAAAGCCGGGAGCCTTGACGGCAGCAACCTGGAGCTGGCCACGGAGCTTGTTCAGAATGCAAACAGCCAGGGCCTCACCGTCAATGTCCTCGGCGATGATGACAAGGGGGCGGCGGGTCTGAGTAGAGATCTCGAGAGCAGGAATAATGTCCTGGACAGCAGAGATCTTCTTCTCGGAGAGGAGGATAAGGGGATTTTCAAACTCGACCTTCTGGGCCTTAGTGTCGGTGATGAAGTAAGGGGAGACGAAACCGCGGTCGAATCGCATACCCTCGGTAACCTCGAGCTCATCCTGCATGGTCTTGCCCTCCTTGACAGTGATGACGCCCTCCTTGCCAACCTTCTCCATAGCATTTGCAATCATCTGACCAACATGGATGTCGCCGTTGGCAGAGATGGTAGCAACCTGGGCAATCTCGGAGCTGGTGGTGATGTCACGCTTCTGTGTGTGGAGGTACTCAACAACGGAGTCAACAGCAGCCTGGATACCGCGGCGGAGATCCATTGGGTTGCAGCCGGCAGCAACGTTCTTGACGGTCTCGGAAAAGATGGCTCGGGCGAGGACAGTGGCGGTAGTGGTACCGTCACCAGCAACATCGTTGGTCTTGGAGGCCACGTCTTGTAATAAGCGGGCACCAAGGTTCTCGAACTTGTCCTTCAGGGAGACAGCCTTGGCGACGGTGACACCATCTGTAAGAGATGACGTTAGCCGCAGTACTTCCTATTGAGGTCTCGAGTACGTATAGATCATGTACGAACCCTTTGTGATTTTGGGAGAGCCGAAGCTGGACTCAATCAGGACATTTCGGCCTTTGGGACCGAGGGTAGTAGCGACGGCTTTAGCCAGAGTGTCAACACCGGCCAGAAGAGCGGCGCGTCCCTCAACACCGAATTTGAGCTCCTAAAACTTTGTGTAAGTAATCCCGAAGCAACCACTGAAACAATAGCATCCAAAACATCGTACCTTGTGAGCAAATCGGAGCTGCTGGCCAAGGCCGGCGCGAGCGGGATAACGGGAGGCGGCCGAGGAGAGAGCGGTAGCCCGCGCTCGTGAGCTCAATGCGCGCTGCATCTTCTGTGTATGAAAAAAGAGGAGAATTATAAAGTACAGAGAGGAAAGGGAGAAGTGACGCGAAGATCTGGAGAACAAGGAGAGAGGAGTGGATGGCTGGCTCAGTTGTAATTGGAGATTGCTGCTGTGCAGAAAAATTGTCGCGGCCAGGGTCGGTCGGAAAAACATATTGCCAGGATGGCTCTGACCGGCGTCCCTCTGTGTGCTAGTACGCCAACGGCAATGCCCGCCTGACGACCCCATGTGCGAAGGCAAGAGAGACCCAGAGAATGTTCTGGCCAATTGCCTAGTTCAACTGCATGGGCCAGTCATTGGCTACATTTCACTCGAGACGAAGCCAAGCTCGGCTCTGTACGAAAAGCTGCTCCAAAGAGACTACTAATATTTATTGTCCATTGCTCTAGCCCAAGATGGGTGGCATGCGCCTATAGCTGCGCCCTGCGCTCTTCTGACGTTTCGTTGCGTGCAAGTGCATATCCATTTCTTTCATCCGTTTTTGAAGCCTTGTCCTCCATCATAGCCCTGCTCTCCTCCGTCTGGCAAAGCGAAAAATACCACCACAGTCATCGGAATATCCATCGATCGTTTCTCTACTTCCTTAGGATTATTTCCTCCGTTCGCTACCTGCTCTGTTCTATTGAACAAGTAAATATATAGCAATAAGCCCGGACCTTAGTCTAAACAGGCAACAGGTCCCTTTATCATGTCTTTTCGTAAATCCCTGACGATCTCTTCAAGTTGTTATCCTTGATTACAAACAACCAATTGGAAATGGCATTAACGCTGATGTGAAGGTTATTGATCCTCAGTAGTAATCACATCGGCTAAGGTTGCTTCTGTGTTCGGGACCTCACCCTCTCCTTCTTTTAGCCCAAGCCAGAGCTGTTCGAAGGGATCAGCGAATTGTGACGCCTCTTTAACTTGAGGATCTACTTGTTGTCCACTGGATACAGAGTCATCGCTTGCCTCTGGTTTCATCATGCTTTGGTTTGGCGCACAGTACATAAAGTGTGCCGACATCGGCATTGGGGCTGGAGTAAGATAGTGGCCATGTTCAAAGCTAGCCGCCGGAGTAGAGATATGCTGTGGCGTAGAGGGCTGGTAAACGTATTGTTGGTGTGCCCAGGGGGGAGGCAACCTGTAACTATCCATGTGACCATAGTAGTGCAGCGATGACACTAACCCCGCGTTTGCATCTAGATCTGTGATAATGCAATCGTTCTCAAAAGATCGGATAGCTGCAGCGTCATCCTCAACCAACGAACTTCCAGCGTCCGACATGCCCGCGGACTGCTGGCGATGCTTGTACTCTGACTCCTGTCTTCGTGTAAGCTAACATTCGCATATCTATGATGTTCTCTACTTACAAGACTATTATCTCTGAGATAGTAGGTAGGCATGGCGGGACTAGGTCTGTGACTCTCAGCCTTTTCCTGGTCGGAAGAGTTAAGCGACAATGGGAGAAAGTCCTGGGTAGATTCACGAAACTCGGCATCTTCTCGGTCCAATGAGATCAACTCTTGAGTCTCCGGAGAGCCACTTAGGACTCTCGAACTGGTGCGTCCTACAGGCGTAGGTGACTCTAGAAGCTGCGGATTCTCTTTAGAGCCAATTATCGGGGAACTCCCGAGATCCTGCATATCCACGACATCAGAATCGGCGTGGTCAGAGAGGTTCATAGCATCGGGCAAGTTAAACTTGGGGTCATCAACCCTCTCGCCAAACCGCACAGCACGAGTAGTCTCCAAGTCGCTACCGCCGATATCTTTACGGATATATCCACGGATGTCAGGGTCGGCCGTTGGTGCCGACTTTTGTGGCATGGGCGGAACGAGGTGCCCTTCAGCCACCAGCTCTCGCCGAAGGCGGTTAATGTGTTGACAGATAGCCTGCCCGGACGAGCCAGGATGCAGACGATGAGCAATGGCATCCCATGGCAGCTGGACCTTGTGTCGGCTGCATTCATATTGCATGTGGAGGAGCAACTTTTCCGCCATTCGAGGACCTTGAGACTTGTCAGGGCAATTGTGCAGCTAAACAAAGGGTCATCACATAGAATGCGAAAGACTTACGGTTCCACATGATTAAGCTTCGTCCAGAACAACGCCCATTGCCTTTACGTTGACGGTCTGTTGGAAGACGATGGGAATACCTGGCAGTGCGTGGTGTTTCCACATTGTTCCGAGAGCCCGGAGCAGTGGATGGATGCAGCGAAGCTTTTGCAATTTGAGTTCTTGTTTGAGTTCGGCGATCCTTGGCAGGGGAGCGCTTTTGCTTGGATACCGCTTTCTTGGTGGAGGCTGAACCCATAACGAACAGCGAAATAAATAGGACGCAATGGGTTCAGATCGTCTCGTGTCTCAAGGGGGATGAAGCTTGGACCAAAGTGAGGGAGAAGTGAATTTGGCTTGTGGTCAATGAGTTGTGATCAAGTTCAGAAGTGAGAAACGAAAGATTGTGCGAGTGCAACAATCGTCGGGCGGCTGCGGGAAACTCTAAAGCGGTGCTGGCACTGGGACGAATTGGCAAAGCGATGAAGAGAGTGAGCATTAAGGTCGTGTCGAGCTGGTCACCAAATTCTTAATTTTTTTTTCGAAGAAGCGAATTGATGAGCCGGACCAAGTGACACAACTTGGTGCACGCACGATAGGGCAGAAGATTAAAGCGAGCCCTCTCAACGAGCATCTGATGGGAAACGGGTGAAAGAAACGCGTTTGCGATTCACAGCTGTCACAGCTGGCGAGGCAAGCTTACTTGGTCCGAGTGATTTTCCCACAACCAGCCCAGGCGAGCGAAACAAGACATGTACACAGTGCATGTTCAAGTGTTGCTGCAGTTCTGTTGATCCAATACATGGCAGTGCACCCTTGGCAGTCAACACTATTCACCAGAGTAGTGCTATTCGGACAGTGCAAAACTGCTATTCGGGCAGTGGGTGGAGCCTACCAACTGGTTTCAAACTAGCGGCTTAATTCCCACACACCCCCCGCCATTTCACACCACAGGGCTTGGATGCAAGTAAATCATCAAAGTAGTCAATTAAATTCCTAAAATACTAAGAATACGACCGCTGCCGCAGACCCTGCTGCTTCCAATTCGCTCAAAAATGCGATTGCCGGTGTTTTCTTCAGAAGTGTACACTTTACGGCCCGCGAGTCATTCCGGCTCCGGCTGCAGCTTGTGCCGCTGCCAAAGCTGCCTCCCAACTAGATGCTGGCTGGGTTGCAGGAATAACCTCATTAAAATCTATAGATATCGATGATGCTAGGCAGCCAATATTATTCCTTCCCTGCGTTTCTGCCACCATAGTATTTCCACTATATTTCAATTAGCCGATGGGCTATGCCATGGGTCTCTGCTGCTATTGTGAGGTAGCTGATATGCCACCTTGTCTTGAGTAAGGCTCCTTTGAATGCTTGAATTTAGCCATTTAATCCTTTTCATTTATTGCTGGTTTTTCCGCCTAATAATAGTAGGATCCTAGATTTATTGGACTTCATCGCTAAGAACCTAAAGGTTAAGAATAAGTACTTGGTCTCTATAATTTCTTATAAAAATACCTGCCACTTACTAAGGGTTTTAAAAGCCACTAATGCGGGTAAATAAGGTTCTTTATTATATACGCATAAGGTAGTGCAAATTAATACAAAAGTGCATAATTTTTCAATAGAAGGTAGCTTTTGCTTGCTTATTTAATAAGCTTTAGGAAGTTAATATGGCTTTTCTAATAATTTAATAGCATAATAGGAAATTTATGTCGGAAGCACACTAAACTATTCTCTTCTAATATATTCTGTAATTTAACGAATGCCTGTTACAGCAGCCTTATAGTTATAGTTGGTAACTTTTTTTGTAACTATCTGTTTTGTCGACCCAAAACGCACACCCAAAACTCACGTATGCCGGAGTCTGACACACAACCAGCAACGCTCCGTACACTTCGTAAAAGGTTCTCGCAAAGACCTTCCGTGATTCGTATAGACCTTTCTCTTGCCGATATCAAATGGTCTAACGGTTTGCTTGTCGGATATCGAGCTGCTATGCGCTTTAACTGAATATAATAAGTAGGGAATGTAAGGCACGAAACACTTAATAAAACCTCTGTCACGATGGGCACTAGATTTACCCACTGCGCCAGGAACAAAAAGATCCAGCAGTAGCGGCCAATACCAAATACCCCCAGTATCCAGCTATATAAGGCGCCTATCGGCCAGAGTCACCTAACGAGCCCCTGACAACTTCGGGGGGGGAACTTTTTTGAATTCTGCGCTACATGCCTGTGTGTTCTGCGAAAGGCATAATCGCACTACTTAGAGCTATAACGTTCCTTCAGACCAAATTGGTCAAGCCCAAAACTCATTTGAATTCAATCCTGTCACCCAAAAGGATCTATTCCGCCCACACACTGTTTAATATCCTGATAGACAGTAAGCAGATTAACTTGACCAGATACTAGGTATAATTTTAGTTCTTTGTGAATAGTCTTAGTCGCGCTGTTAGATCTCTCGCCAAATTGCGATTACCTTTTGTCAAATAGATTACTTACTGCTGCGTCCAAGTTTGTCAGGAAGCAAGGAACACACTTTGTGCGTGAATTTGAGCACCCCAGGGTAGCTGCGTGGAGTGAGGATTTTCTTTGACAAGGATGACTTTAGCCAGCCTTGAACAGTGTATTTATAGTTAACGTAGCTCCCCTCAGAATGAAGAGAAATCACGCCTTCTTCGTGAAGCAAAGTGACACTTTGAGATTTTTGACGTTATCTTTAAATGCCTATTGTTACATGATGCTGACTTCTTGAATACCTGAATCATCTGATCATATGCAATTGAACAAGAACACGAGCTCAATTGAGAAACAAACCGATGCCTTACGATTCTGACTCGTACCTCTGACTTACAACTCTGTCCTGTAACTCTGACTACACTTGTGCGCACCGCGCGAAGTTAGCAACTCCAACGCACGATCCATTGTTCAATTGATACCAAACAGTATCATAAGGTCCTCTGGGCGTTTGGTGTGCTCTTTTCTTCCTGACAAAAGATGAAGTTAATAATGTTGAGTGCAACGGAAGAAGGTGGCTGCAAGGCCACAAAAATCGAAGAGCAGGTTTCTGTCAAATTTCCGTGGAGGACCTTCATGAGGCAATGAGCATTGCCGTGATCATGGATTCAGACTTCGGATATTCCTTGTTAGTCGCTTCTGCTGACCTCCTGAATCCCATAACATTGTATGTGAATTTGGTGGGGCCAGATGTCAGAGGGAGTGGCATGAAAAAATCTAGGGGTGGTTCGAAAAAGGTGGGTCTTTCATAGGCCATTGCCCGAATAGCAATACTCATTCACCATATTATCTCACGAGTCGTTTGTCAATGCAAATCGTTGTCGCGGCATGTGTATTTCCATATACCAAGTGTCTTTTAGAAAGCACCTAAACTTTAGTTCTCGTGTTTCCTAAGTTTATTATCATCCCAAAGCTAAGTCACTGAGCCAGAAAGCAAAACTAGATGCATGTCCGCGTCTCCGTCGTCGCTCCATGTTCCCACCAAATACGTGATGTCATGAACAAGCCCTTAAGCTTCACCATCTTCAGAAGTAGGAGGATCTAGCCATCTCCAGTCAGTATTTCATCTCAACCAAGACGGATCCCACCTCAGCAAGCCTTCGAAAGGGGGGTGTTGAAGCTTACCAGACAGATTGCAATCGGAATCCTCTTCTTTCTTGACACCGGCTTTGGAATCCTCCTTGGAATCATCCTTGGAATAATCCTTGGAATCATCCTTGGAATAATCCTCATCCGACTCCTCCTTCTTCACAGACTTGCCTTTGGCCATCTTTGGCTTCTTGGAGGACCCTGGAAGAGCACGACGAGGCGTAGCTTTGCGCTTCACAGGTGAGGTCTCAGGGGTAATGGGATCAGAGTCAACAGCCTTTGTAGCGGCCCTGGAGCTACTGACACCGTTGGCCTTGAGCATTCGCTCATATCGCTTCTGGCTGCATGTCATATCAGCGAGGAACTCGGATATGAGTACAACGTGGAGGTTCAACTCACGCAGCCGCCTTGGAAACAATGCTGAGTTCTTCAGCTACGGCGTTAAAGTCGGGCTATGCAAAACATGTTAATCGCCGACGTGATGAAGAATTCGGGATGTCTTACACGGCCATTCGTTGTGTTTCCAATGCAGGAAACGAGGAACTTGACCTGCTCGGAGGGGTCCTGGTTGGCTGGCATGTTGGCGGTGTGGGTAGAAGCTTCTAGATGGGATTCTACCAATTGGTTGAATGAAACACTGTATTGGAGGGGAACCTGTGGCAATGTTGGCAATTGATGTGTTGAAGGAGTTTGAAAGAACAGATGCAATCAAACTACAAACATGGATGGCAGGACGAAAAGTTGAGTACGCTTGGTTTGAAAGATCGGTTTTCAGGAAGGGTGAACGACGTCTGGCCTGGTTTACAATGAAAACAAGGGGTAGCCCTGGCGACGGTTGTAAGTGACGACCAGGTGAGCAAAGACCAAGTTGTCAGCTGTCAGACGGTCGATAGTGGATACTCCGTGGACAAGAAGTGGCTGGGGCAAAGTCTTGGGGGTGATTGTATCTATCAATTATGAGGACCGGGCTTTCGGCCCTCGCTTAGCATTTGCAATTTGAAGATAACCCCGTGTCGTGTCGCCTTGTTTGAACGAAAACATTCATGCCGTGTTATAAATGCTCCGAACGTAGAGTCTTGCAGCAACTCTAAAAGCTAAGCTGTCAATCTCTCTGTTAAGAACTAGGTACTTAAAGCAAATTATGCCATGAGCGTTCTGAAGGTATACCGAAGTCATCTTCTAGCTGGAGTAGCATCATGGTGCCATCGCAGGACCACCAGACAAACTACCGTCGTCAACATACCCACCCCATATACCATTGTGAGCAAGCCATAGTCTGATATCTCTAAATCCCATTATCGGCAAGCCCTTAATCACAAATCACTGCCTTATCGGTCCTCATACCAAGAAGCTCAAGCCCCCCCCCCCCCCCCCTCGCGTTTTCTGCCATAGCTTGGCTGTTCACTCTGCTTCCGAGTCCCCCTCCTCCTCCTGAGCTCCCACTGAAGCATTCGACTCAAAGTGCCTCTTTGTTGGTGTACGCGGAGCTCTCTTGCTCACTTTCTTTTCGCCAGATGGCCCCATGGGACCGCCCTTCCTGGGGCTTGGACTGGCACCCGTCTGCTCTCGCCATTTATGGCGAGCAGACATCTGCCGGAAGCGCTCTTTGGCGCATTTCGAGTCTTTCAGACCCAGTTCCGCCGCGACGTTGTCCCAGTCTGCGTCAGGCTTGCAGCTCATATTGTTAAAGATAGCTTTGATGAAGCGGAGCTCGGTTTCGGTGAGACCGTTAGGGGTCTCGCCATTGCCCGCAGCCGCACCGGCCTTTCGAGGCATTGTTTCGTTTGGGAGGGCTTTTGTTAAGATTAGACGGGACTCAGTGAAATGAGATGAGAGCGTGGTTGGAGACTTACGTTGACTCGAGAGTAAGCTGTTTTATGCCAGACAAGCTCTGTGTTTGAGAATATTCGCAATGGATGCGAATATGAGGCTACTGGTGCAAAGTAGATAAAAGCCGAATGCTACAAAAACTTGGAGGAGTTGTGAATGGGGCGTGGCACTCTGGGTTAAGGAGGGAAGGGCGCGCGTTGGCGGTGGTAGATGCGAGCTGGGCGGTTTGTGTTGAGCTGATGTGCCTTGTGTATTAGGAAAGTGAACTCAAAGATATGTGCTGTGATTCATCAATGCACCTCGCTTCACCTCACCAAGCTCATATATTCTCGCACAGACCACATCAAAATTGTCAACAGACCGACATCTCCGTCCCACCTTCTGGGTTGCGGAATTACCCCAGTAAGTTTCACCCGTTCTCTATGAACAACAGAACCCAGTTAAACCAGCCAGTCTCAAGCCCGCATAACCTGCAAAGCTGTCCTCATGTCCTGCAAAGCCAATTATATTGGGAGGGCCATAAGAATATGTAGAGTCGATTATGCCATTCACTAATAAAACTTGAGCCAATTATCCTACTCTGGTCATGTCAATCTCCCCATCCCCTGCTTAGCCTCATCATCTACACAAGTTGACACTAAAATGCATTTGCTCACTCACTCACTCTATGGATGGGTCCATGTCCTCCAACCGCAGCCTACACATCAAAGTGTCTACAATACCTCCACGCACATAGCTTTCAGAAGAACAATTATGTTATAATCAGAAGCATGTATTTACCGTTGTCCGCTTTCCCTCATAACTAGCATCACTTCGTAGAGTAGCTAGCATCTTGACCATTTCTCAGCCATTTCTCATATGTCTCGATTCCACCAGAAACAACTGTTAACCCCCAACCTTCTTCTCAATGACTTGCCAAAGTTCCTTCAATCTCGTCAGCAGACCCTTAAAACGGATCGTCATTATCCTCATTCAGAAACGCATTACACTCAGCATGCAGCTCCGCATCCTGATCATACTCTTCGCCATCCTCATCCTCATCCTTCACCGCCACCGTCTGATCATCGTCATCGTCGTCCTCACTCTCCTCCTTTTTAGCCGGCTTGCCCCTAGGCTTGCCCTTCGTGCCCGCCCGTCCAGGGGTCTTGACCACCTTGGTTGGTGTTCCTCCGACAGAGCCGCCGCTTTTCTTGGTCGGGGTCCGAGCCGTGGCACAGGGAGAGGTACCTATAGCAGGAGATTCGGTAGTAATTCCCAGTTTGCGCTTGACTTGACCGAAGCGGACCTTATAGAGCAACAACAATTCAGCTCGATTCGTGAACACAACACAACCACAGGGCGTTGCAAAACAAAAGCGACAAGAGAAAGAAACATACCTTGGCGACATCGGCGTTTTTGAATCCCTGCTCGGAGGCAACAGAGTTCCAGTCAATATCCGCCTTGTTGCGGGTATGCTTGACAATGGCGAAAAAGAACATAGCCTCTTGCGCAGTGGGCTCCTTCTTCTTGGGGGTAATGTCGCCAGCCATCACGAACTAGTGGAAATTGTAAGCACAAGAAGGGAGCTTTTCGAGTTTGCGCACGAGGGCCGAACCTTGTGCCTTTCAGTGAAAGCGATGTGGTCAAGTGTAGATACGTTTGGCTCGAGGGAAGTTACTGGAAAATTAGCAGTTTGGCTGCGCAAAGAGGTCGTGAAACAGAAGAAAATAAAAAATTGGAAGAGATGAGGGAGAGACGATTTGGTATCGCCCTTCAGGGTTAATGAGGGGGCAATGCAAAGTGAGTTATAAGTGAGTTGTAAGCATGTGTGCGCAGGTGGTTGCAGTTGGGCCATTGCATCGACAAACTTACAGCACTCGCTCGAGTGACGCGTTTCCATGCACTCGGTACGATCTATCCAGTCAACAGACCTACACAATTACAACTTTTTCACAGACCTGGAGACACAGCAACATTTTAATCATGATAAAAGAAGCTCTGTTACTTTGAAGAAGTCCAGGACAGCAAATAGCTCAACTATCAGTATACAATTTGTAACTAAATCCACCAAACGCCAGTCACATCAGAGCCAAGTAGTATCCCTGAATCTGAGCATCAAAGTACCTTCTCATCACCTTACAATTATTTGTTCATCATTAAGTCGTAAGCAGGCGAAACGTCTACCGCACGCCAGTTTTTTTCCATGATACAATCCACTTTGCCAACCTGTTCTGGAATTCCCGTCTCCATTGGGTATCAAAAAAGCTGAGGGTCGTGGAAACGATCGTTCCACCCTTGGGCACAGTCTATCAGAGACTGAGGGTCACTAATATCGGACAGTTCTGGGCTTTGCAGATCCGCCGAACCGCTGCTATAGCTGTTCAGGTCGTAAGCAGCCTCAAAGGCTGAAAAGGCAGGGGAGTGCGTGAGACTGCCAGGATCGGTAAACATGTCAGAGTTCGCATCGAGCATGGCAAATGCGTTAGAGTCTCTGGGCTGTCGCTTCTCGATGACAGCCGGGTGAACTGACATCATGTCGTCGCTGCAGGGCGTGAGAAATCGAGCGCTGAAATCGTCGTTATCGCCAATGTATGGGGATGCAAGAGAAGCCGGCGAATACTGTGGGTAGCATGTTAGAAGACGGCGCCCTACTTGACGAGGTTCATAATTATGCAAGCATACCTGAGCGAGCGATGAAAGGCTCACGCCAGATTCTGACTTGACGATAGCGTCTTTCTTGGATGAGCTGCTCTTTCTTGCAGACTTGGACACGCGATCCTTTTCTTCGTGGCGAGACCGCTTCTGGGGCTCATGGCCAGTGACAGTAGTCCGGAAACGAGAGTATCGCATTCTGGCGGCATGTCCGTTCGAAATGGGTTGCAGCAAGACTGGGTCTTGGGCAACTTGATTCCAGTCAATCTTGACGACTGTCAGTACATCAACACACACAAGAACAGAGATGTCACGGTAGACTAACATCTTTGAGATTCTTTTGCTTCAAGATGGCAAAGAGGAAGCGGGCCATGGCATTATCACCGTTTGGAGACATGTTGTTTGTGTTTGTGGATGAGAGTGTACTGGGCAAGTTGTCTTTGGATGATGGCCGTCAAGAGACAGTTGGGTGGTGCGAGGCAAAACAAGCAAGACTTTTCGCGGGAGCAAGCTTGAGTAGATATAGCCTTGATATGAGTGCCACCAGGCAGTCTGTTACGACTAAGCAGCTGCGAAGGCACAAACACACTACAACAAGTAGTGCTAGTATTTCAGGTGAATCAATGTGAATGGTCGGCGTTACGGTACTTCGGGGAGATAGAGCTGTGAGGGTGACTAAGTGGGCGATGCAACCGGGCCGAGACAGGTTTTAGCCAGAGTCGACCAGGAGGAAGCAGTGAATCTGATGTCAAGATGGTGTTAGGGATGTTAAGATTGAAAGAAGGTTAAGCTTCCACGGGGCAGCAGTGCTTCATGCAAGAGCTGATGAAGGGCAGAGTCAACAGAAGAAGGGTCTTACGGATGGATGAGATAGTCGGAAGGAAAAGTGAAATGGATGCCTTGGGGGAAAGGCTTGCATTAAAAAGGCATCGATCTCAGGCATAAAAGGCAACGCAACGAATAGACAGTATCTAGCAGAGGGGGGTGGACGGATGCAAGGATCCAGGAACCGACAGACACAGACCTTGACAGCATGGGGGGTGGTTCAATGACGCCGTGGGACTAGCATCTACTCCGTAGTCGAATCGGCATCCAGCATGCGGTGGCCTGTCTCGAAATGGGGAGCTCCAAAGGCCGCCGAGGGCGTGGTTGCCTGGCGGTACCGCCATTTAGGGAACAGTGCGGGAGGTTACCAAAGCAAATTGATGCAATCGGCGGAATCAAGTTGGATGGGTGATGGGGTGGATGGGTCGAAGGGATTGAAGTGTGTGGGAGCGGATGTGCAGATGATGACGGGATTGATGGAGTGGGGGAATCGTATGTATTGGTATTGTTCGGAGTAGTACGGAGTACGGAGTAGTGGCAAAAGCTATGCCAGGCAGCCCAGCAGTCCCATCTAGTGCCATATTTTAGAGGGCGGCCAGTGATAAGCAGCGCCGTCACAGCGCGTAAAGAGTGTGCAGCAGCGCTGCTCCGCTAAGCCCAGCACTATATACGTCCTTAATTAGGCCCCACTAACGACTCTGGACTCTGATCCCTGTCAGCCACCGCCAGAGAGCAGCCAGATTGCATGGGGCTTCGTATTGATTGTCGCAAAAAGAAATACCGAGAGTAAATATCGTCGAGCGATTGAAATCAGTTAAGAGCGACAAGCTCCGTTCCTTCGAGTGTGCATTCACCTGCTCTGCTGCTCTGGCAACAGGCAGCATACCCTCTTGTGTCAGGTGGCGTCGTCCCACACACGTCTTTTCTCAAGCAACTCCCGCCAGCACGAACCAAGTGCTCGACTACGGATGAATGACAATCGCAATTCGCAACATTGACGAGCAAACTTAACGACAGGGATGGCTTTCCGGCCTGGGACTGAAACCCGTGTGACTCATCGTTGGGAACCAAGCCAAGGAAAGCAAAAGAAAGGGCCAAAGGGGGGTGTGCTTCCATGGCGTCGTAGTTCATTCCGTCAGCCCCGGCAGTACCCCATCATGATGCGCCGCTAAGCCTCGCGCATCCAATTCAACCAAAGTCATTTCACCAGCAGATAGGGCACAGTTTCAATGCGCGACGAGGGATATAGTCCTTCGTTCGAGTTCTCAAATCAATTAAAGTGTTTTGGTCCTGGTTTGGTTGGCCGATGGATTGTCGGTGTCCACACAGCAAGGCCAATTGGCAAAGCGTACAACGGAAGGCACCACTTCTCGTTGAGTAACCATTGATATCAACCCTTGGCAAGGACCGGCTGAAACTTTTTTTTTTTTTCCTTCGGCCAAGTGGTCCTCATTTGTCAAGGGATGTGTCGGCTGTGAAATGCGAAGGCCCCAGCATACCCCATCACATCGATGCTAGCTGAGGCAGCGACGGCGTCATCTCAAAAGAGGGGCTGTCGCAGGAATTATCATGACGCTGGATTAAATGCAAAATATTGTATTTCAATGTTCAGAAACCCTTGGAAGCCCAGGAAAATTTGCGAATACATAAATAGATCACTCAAAAGTCATTGAAGGCTATTTAAAACTTCTTCATGGTTGTGCAGCGGCTGTATTCGCAATCGCCGTCGTGGAGGGGATGGGGTGAGGTGGTTCGGAGACGCGACGGGCGCGAACTTTTGCGGGACACTGTGTGACCAGGTTCTCGCCAGGTTGCCACGAACTCACGTGAGAGCATTATGGAGGTACCTGGGTACCTGCTGAGTGCACGTTCTGCGCCGCCGCCTGCGCGTCTGGTCTGTGTCGCCTCCCCCTCGCCGTACAGAGAATTGGAGGCTGGCACTCGACTTTGGCTGCTGGCCGAACTGACTAATGTGCAAACCATGGAGCATCATTCCGCCGCTTCTATTGCATCTTACACCGCCACATGGAGCCACTTGACGTCGGTGGTTCTACAGATGCATTTGTCATCCAGATTTTGCGAGATTCTGATTGAAGATTGAAGACAGAGTCAACATGGCCACGAGGAAGAAGGAATGACAGTGGCGGTTTGTTGCTGTTGCTGCTGTCACCTGCAAAGTCGCGAACATGGTGCACTGTTGCTTCGATTGGAATTCCGCAGGCACCAATGGTCAGATCAGACTCGCCAATTAGTTATTCCTCATCGTATTTTGTCATACATGGACCACGGGCAGGTTTCGGCCTGGCATCATTTTTAACAGTAAGGGTAAAGTTTGTCGCCGAGCCGTGGTGCACAACCAGACCTCTCACAGACTCACAACCGGGCGATTTTCCCAGGATAGAGCGGGTAAACGCCGTTTCAACATCGGCTAAGTCCATGCATCAGCGTTTGCTAAGGCTACCTACCCGTCCGCGTACACATCGAGAACCCGGTGGGAAACGGCCGGACGGGTCTATTTGTTCTCAAACAACTTATTGTACCGTTCGCTTGCGTTTACTTCTTATTGTCATCTCCGCAAGGCTCAAAGACTATCAATAAGATCGCCAACGTGCAGTTGTGCAACATGCCCGCGGGCCGGAAGATATGATATTCCGCATTCCACCCCGACACATGCCTGTCCCAGCCACCACTCGCACGGGCCATGCGCGTGTTGTCCAACCGCCCATACCCCCTTTGCCATTATCACACTACCATTTTTCCCATTGTATTCAGCCGAGCACTTAACACGGCCTATCCGCGAAACGCGCAGGAACTAAGTTACCTCCAATATCCCGACTTACACAAGAGTTCGTCCTGTCCCCACTGGTCTCTCAGTTCATAATGAGTAGCAAGAATTGGAATGATCGTGCGGACAAGGATTTGTTTTTCACAATCTTGTCTGTAAAGAACATAGGTGTCATCAGCGGCGCGGAATGGACCAGCATTGGCAACCAAATGCGACTGTTGGGATATGGCTTTACCAACGAGGGATGCCGGTATGTCGTTTTCCCTGCGACGTTCGCTTGAGATGAGCCGCTTGTGTGTGAAATACTTCGCTTCTTTTATACTCGCGACCGTAGTTAGCGGTCACACGAGCATGTCGTAGTTGTGTCGCCTGTCATGCGTGGGCTTGGCTGCTTCAAGTGAGGCTGTATGAGATGAAACTACAGCCGACACTGGACGGATGCGCATTTTCCTTTCATCCACACCTTTTTTCTTCAAGCTTGAGATGGTTCAATAGTGACTCCCAGTTGACACATCCCTCATAGGCAACATTTCCAAGGTCTTCGCAGAATCCAGAACAAAGCCGAGGCAAATGGCTCCCACCCAGCAAATTCTTGGCAGCCCGACCATACCATGAATCCAATCACTAGGCGGCCTGGGCCTGGTAGAGGTCGCCCCAGGAAGCAATCTTCTATGGGAGCAGAAGGCCAGGTGCCAGTTCAAAGTCAGACAAATGCATCTCCAGCACAGGATCACAGTGTAATCTCCGCCCCAGAACCTGCACAAGAACCTCTGACGCCAAACCTGCAACATGTTCATCAACTGCCACATGGCCGACAAGTGCAACAGCAACAACATCCACATCAACATCAACAAGACCTGCAAGACGACAATGTAGCTGCAGAAAATACCGTCGCCGTGCCACAGCCCAACATCGCTCCAACAGACAGCCCGGCTACTCCCGCTACCGAAGCAGATGTTTCCAGTGCGCCGTCACAGCCCAACGATGGCGACGATGTCGAGGGCATCGATGAACATCCAGCCAAGAGGCAGAGACTAGACACGCAGGAACTCGAACGGGATCAACCTCTTGATGATGAAGCAGTTTTGGCTTTGGCGGCACATAATGGCGCCGCCGGCCCGGATTACGCCGAAGAGTACGTCGTTGTCCCGACCACTTGAGCCTGTCCAAGCTAACACATAGTTCGTAGCTTCAGCTACGGCGAAGCATGACATATAGCTAGTGGTTTACTCAATAGCCGAAAAAGTGGGTGCGTGCCTCGAGAAACGTCCAACGTGCGGCCGAAAAGGCGCAATGATTGTGTATTGTAGTGGTAATGTGATTGATTGGTAGTGCTCAAACAGACAGACATGTACAGTAGCGTTATTGAATAACACGGACTTTGGCCGTGGGGAGGATGAGTTGGAATACCAGGATTATTATTAACCATGAACATCTGACAGCTGTTATCGCCAAACGAACCGTTTGCACCTGTCCGTGCATGTTGGTAATGACATCCCCTACTTTGCCATTCCCCCCTGGCCACCATTCGATCTTTTTCACCTTCAACCTGTCATCTGTATTTCTTGGTCGATACCACAGGGTTCGCCGCGCATCTGAAGAACGCCTCATCTACACCTCATCTGCCACGAACTTGAAATACTCTGGTGAAACAGCCACGCAGCTCAGCCCGCCGTCGAAAATGGCGCCAAAAGCCCACTGGACAGACGTCACTTTCCTACACGATCTCGTCGTGTCCTTTTATGGAGCTGGAGTCGATGCATCAGCCATGACTACCGATATCCGCAAAGATATCGAGGACCGCATGAGACAACTCAACCACGACGTGACCTGGGAGGGTATCCGGTAAGAAATTTAGCAATTGCCTTTCTTTTGGTTCCATGATTTTCAGCACATCCTCGGGCAGTTTTGCTGCCAAGTGCCGCACACTTCGCCTGCCAGTTGAACGCGCAGCTCACTTTTGACTCATCTTCGCCTCACCCCTGCTCATCACCAAGTCCGCCCTTCACCAGGCACAATTTATAGCTGACCTTGCACTCATTCCCCTCACAAAACTGCCCGTTTTCATCTTCTCTTGTTTGCTTTGTTCTCGTCGTCCAGTGAGAAGCAGCTTTCTCATCCGGCGAAGCTCTACGCTACTGTCTGCCAATTCTCTTCTTTATTTGTTGAGCTGCTCGCTCGTCTTTGCAAAATGTCCCGCCAAGTGATGAAGTGGGACGAGAGTGTCCATCAAGACATCCTGCTCGCGGTGTTTCAGCATGTCAAGTTTACCCCTGCGCAGCTCGAGCTGATCATGGCTGAGCTAACTGGCGCAGGGTACACTTTCTCTGAAAGCGCGCTCCGGTACTCTATTTCACTTTCTGCTTGCTACTTTCTCGGTTCTTGCGCTTGATCACTCCGTCAAATACATCTCCCACAACTGCTTTTATCTTCCCAAAATCTTCCCACCCTCATCAATCATCATCATCATCATCCTCCTCCTCCTCCCTCCTTCGACTTTGAAACCTCATCATTGCCAAACACACTGTCCCCCTCTCCCTATCTCGCCATGTCTGTGCACAAATGGGACGAAAGGTCTCACTATGGGCTTCTCCTCGCTCTCCTTGAAGCGGCTGATCCAAGGAAGGAGATGATCACGATGCTAGCCACGCACATGCAGGCTCAGGGCTTCCAGACTACATTTCACGGCATCAAGTATACTACCAACTGCGGATCTCGTTGGGATTCATCGTCCATTGTCATTTGATCAACTGCAGAAAACAAAGTTTTGCTAATTACTCTTTCGCAGCCAGCATATCCAGAAGCTCCGCCGCGACCAGGGCTCCCCTGAAAAAGGTGCCTCCAAGAGCGCTCCAGCCACTCCTACTAAAGCGACTCCGCAGAAGAGGAAGGCCAGGGCCAGCAAGGCCAAAAATGCCAAATCCGAAGCCAAAGTTGATGATGGCGAGGATGACGAGCTGCCCTCCACCATCAAGTGTGAAGAGCCGCAGGAGCCGACTCCCAAGCGTGCCAAGATCGCGAAGGCTGAGTAAGTTGTGGTCACGTATTTATATTAATATATATGCATATATATATTTATTGTTTGACATACTGTCTAACAAACTAATGCAGGTCTGAGGGTACGGAATCTTGAACCGTCTTGTCGAGACGTTTGGAACTGCCTGCAATGTGGGGTTTGGTTTGCTTTAGTTGAGACGGAACAGGATGGAAGCTTAGCAAAATGCTCAATGTAGTGGACGAAATGGATCCAGGACATGGGTGGAATGGAACTTATGGACATGATTGCCTAGATACGGAACAACTTAGGATGCTGGCACTGCATGGTCTGACCCATTGATGCGAATGCATATAAATCACATTTTCGTTGATGAGAGTATGAAACATCAACCACGGACACCAAGTAGAGTCGCTCATAACATGAACAAATACAACATCCATCGTTCTAACGCTTCGTATTTCACGGTTAGGCTATGTAATCTGCGCAAGACGTTACGTTACAATCGCTGTTTGACCGTCCCTCAACCGGCGATCAGCCTGCTGCACACTCTTCCAACTCACCATTCGTTCACCTCGGTTAGTCCAGCACTCCGTTTACACTCTCCAAGCAGCCACCTACCTACCGATCGCCTGTGGTCCCCTGCTACATATACCTCCTATTCTTATCGACTTTTCAATCAGCCCTTCGTTCAGCTTTACTACACCTCATCAAGCCACCCTCACTTCCACCACTCTCACGCATCGTTCTCACGCATCGCCATCGCCATCCCCACATCCTCGCTCCCAAACCAAACCCTAACTATTCATCAACCCTCACACTGAAACCCACTATGTCTTCTGCCAAGAAGTGGGAGATCTCCGCAGAGCTAGACCTCTGCATGGCTGTCATCCACACAGGCGGCTCAGTCGGTTCCTACAAATGGCCCGAAGTCCACGCCATAATGGTGCTACTCGGCCATAATTTTACCAAGGACGCCATCTCGTATGCTTCAGAAACACCCACTGCCACCCCTTCTCACCATTAAATCCATTTATCCACTGACCACTTCAAATAGGCAGCACTACACAAAGTCCATCCTGCGTGGCTTCAAGAAACGCCATGGCCTTGGGTCAGGTAGATTGGCGACATCATTTCCCAGCACTGGGAAGAGAAAGGCTGATGAGCAGGGGGCGGGATCTCCCACGAAGAAGGGCAAATGATGTTTCTCTCGTAATAAGTCTTCACCCAGCTGCCTTCCAGTGTAGAGTGGATAGTGCGAACGTAAGATTACAAGGGCCATGAAAGGGTTCATTACGAGTGAGGCTACGGCATTAGGGCTGAGTTGAGTCTTTGCGCTTCGAATATTTGGCTTTGTCTTAGTTTGAAGGCTGCGTGATGGATAATTCGGACACAGGGACTCGTATTGAGGCTGATGTGCAAAACCGCTGTGTCATTGGAAGGAAGTCTGAAAGTTGGTGCGACACAAGTTGAATTAGAATTTGCTCCTAAATCACTAATGGTAATTTTTGATGCGAATATGATGACATATAAGTCATCCTCCATTCCTGAGCTGATGCACTGCCAAAGATACCTGTCCTATCATGCCAAACCGAAACGCCTAAGCCCAGACCTGCAGATTTATCTTGGTGGACGGCCGTCAAGTCTGTGGCCCTCGCTTGGCCCTTTCTTTTCAGGCGCTTTTGACGTCTCATCCGTCTCCCCCTTCCTCTTGACAGTGCCTCGTAGACTTTGGCCTTGGCCAGCAAAGTGTGGCCGTTTGGTTTGTTCTTTCTCCTGTTCTTTCTGCTCCTTGGTTTTGAGAGGTGTGAATTCGTAACCAAAGAATAATTTGTTTGGTGCCAAGCGGAGTGGTGCTGGCGCTCCTGTCCGGCTCTTTGGGGCTGAGGGTTCTGCAGGCACAGGCGTAGCAGGCTTTGGTGTCGGGGCCTTGCTCCCCTTTTTAACCAAACGCTGTCCCTCCCCTAAAAAGTTGGTGGGTTTGCTGGTGACTGATGGCGCGATGGAGTTGTAGCCGATTGCTTGGGCCATGCTGCCCTGCCCATGGAGAACCCCTCCCGAGGGAACACCACTTCTTGTGCTACCAGGTGTGTTTGTGCCACTCTTTCTTTCCGGTTCGACATAGCCAACTGGAGGAGCAAACTCAACTGATACATCAGTTTCAATCATGCTGACGCCCATCTTGTCCGTTTCTGGCTTGACGTCCAACACAGCAACGTCGTATATCTCGTCATTGTATTCAAAGTTGAATACATCACCTTTAGTGAGTGCGGCAAAGTTTCTGAATGCTCGCTCCAATACCGCCTTTGGGTCACTAATTTCCAAAAAATTGACGGACTGGGGTTGCAGCTTCACCATTTTCGCCAATTCAAGGGATGTGGTTCGGATCTGGATCATGTCGCCTACATCCATGCCAAGAGTCTCCATCATCTATGTCCTGTTAGAACTCGGGCAGACCAGGTTTGGGGTAGTAAAATACTGACCCACTGAGGAATATACGCTCTTCCTTCTTCAGCAATGAACTCTAGCACACCAGCGTGCGAATGTCTTCCCTTCTCTCCGTTGATCATCTCCATCAGTAGCGGCCACTGCACATGCAACTTCGAGACCTTGTCCAGTGCAGATGGAGGGAGGATAATTTTGGAGCCGTAGTTGAGCTCAGGTCGTTCGGAGCCGGGGGCCATGATGACAGGATAGCATCGGTAGTATTCATCGAATCGCTGGATGACCGGTCGTCGGCCGCGAGCCATGTTGTAGAGGTGTTCCGGGTTGGACGGATCGAATCCGCCAGTAAACCCTGGTTGAAACTAGCATGTTGTCAATAACGGGCAAAAAGTACTGCGCAGGGAATGTGGCGTTTACCATGATGACAGCTTGGTTATCTGTAGATGTGGTCAGATCAGATTGGTGCTAGACTGATAGAGCTCGAATGATGCCGCCTCAATCACGCGTTGCCGCAAGCAAATCAGCAGCGGTTTCTGGACGCACGCGATGAGTAATTACGGCTATTTTGGTGGGCGTCAATAGCTGTTTGAATTAAAGTGATGAAGCTGAAGCTCCAGAGTCAGGACGATGATGTGGGGTGGAAGGCGAAGGCAGCTCTGCGGATGACGCAGATTGTCAATCAATGACAGGCCAGTTCCGGTGGAGTCCATGTCCTGCCGGTACTTGCCTTCCCACGCTTAAGACCCGCGAAGGCTCATGTACCTAGACAAGTCGTCCCTTGTAGCGCTAGCACTCATTCTCTGAGCTTCCTTGCAGCCACCCAATTAACTGCTAGGCAGGGCCTGCTTCATCGGTCGCGAAATTTCATGGCAATTATAAGCTGGCGGCATAAACAACATGAATATTACAGTGATAACAGTACTGTCCCTAAAGCCCTAAAGTATAGATGTTTTAAATGCCATATATAGTTTGTGGCTGTCTCAAGGTTTTATGACTAGAGACAATCTAAAATACTGACTCAGACAAACTACTGCTGCAACTTGACACCTTAACCATCACCTTCACCTCTCTGTCCCCATTCCCCTCCCCCGCGATCCAAAATCATTCAAATGTTTCCGTAACTGCTCGCGCATACATTGATTAATCACCCCTTCGCTCATAATGTCATCGCGACATCCTGCCCGCGCTGCGCGTCCCAGTCGAGACAGCGAGAACTTTGCCCGGACTCACCACAACAATGCCGATTCCGAAACAAACACCAGGTTCGATGTCCGCAACCCATCCACACTGGCGCCAGACTCAAGAGAAGAAGATGCAGTATTGGATGCGGACGTTATAGGAGGAAGAAACTCAACCAAACGTGGGGCGGTTAACTTGGACGGCTATGACAGCGACTCAGATAATGAAACATTCAACACCAGGGCCGCAGGCCGCAAGAAGGGCAAAGTAGATATCAACGAGCAGCTGGATAACTACGATGCCGCTGGCGCAAAGGCACCAGGACCCAGTGCCAACGGAGCAGGCGTGGACAACGACGATGACGATGACGACATGTTTGCCATAAGTGGTAATGCTGAGGTGTCAAGAGAAGAGGGAGAGGAGAATACGGATTTCGACAAGTCCGGAAAGAAGAGAAAAGACGTCCGCTTTCTAGATGTCGCAGAAATCACAGGCCAGGAGCACAATAGCAAAAGTGGCGGACACGTACGACTCGACGATGGAGAGAGCGACGACGACGAAGCGGACGCACAACTGGCGGCGCTGGAGGAAGACTTGGACGAAGAGGTCGGGGCTGGCGGCCGAAAACGCAACGCACCAAAAGTAGAAGCATTCAATTTACGGGCCGAGATGGAAGAAGGACAATTTGACCAAACGGGCAACTACGTGCGCAAAGCAGGCGACCCAGACGCCATCCATGACAACTGGCTAGACGGTGTGACCAAAAAGGACATGAAGAGGGCTGCGGAAGCACATGAAAAACAGACTGCTGAGGCGCGAAAGCAGCGGCTCGAAGAAGCGGAGATTCTCGTCTCCGACTTGCTCAAGACACTTATTCTTCAATTAGAGCCTGCAGAAACGCCACTCGAAGCCTTGGCTCGATATGGCAAAAGCCAGACGAAGTCGAAAAAGATACCCCAATGGAAACTCAAGAAAATCAACAAGGGTGCGCAGAACACGGAAGTAGATAAGGAAGCAGCGGCGGCAGCAGAAGATCCAGAGCAGGTCCGAATCAAGGAGTCCATCAACACTGTCACTGATGCAGCCGACAAGCTGCTCAGTCGTGACTTTGAAGAGGTGTACGACCAAGACCGCGAGCTCTTGATACGAGCGTACCGACGCGAGACTGGAGAAGATTGGGTGGAACCAACCTCACGATATAGATATGCTGCTGCTGCTAATGGTGGTGGTGGTGGTGGTGAGTCAAGCATACCAGTTAAGATGTGGGAGTTCCGATGGATAGATGGCCGGGATGACGCTACAAAGCAAGGTCCGTTCGATACCGCTTCAATGAAAGCTTGGCAAGATGCTGGGTATTTTGGGCAGGGTGTTGAATTCCGAGTCGCAGATGACTCCGAAGATGGCTGGACGTCATCCGCGATCTTTGCTTGATGTATCACTCTAGATGCTCTGAACAGGCAGGCTATTATTTCCCCTGTGAATTATTGATGAATGGCCTTAATTTTTCCATTATTCTTTATATAATTATAGCTACTAGCCTTTTGTCATCATAAGACTTATCCGCGTTTATCGTGGCGGCTACCTCAGGGGGTTCCGAGTAGTTAATGCGTCGAATGATTGTCAAGGGTCACTCACACATGCTCCTGTGGAGAGCTTGGATCTTGCCCTCGCTATGAAGACAGCCCAAGATGTTCTTAAGCTTAATGTCACGACAAAAAATTCAGCACATTATAGAAGATTTCTCGACCAGACGCACAAGCTTATTCGCGACATGAGAATTTCCCCCCAATCGTCAGCGCGATTTTCTTTCTAGATTGGCAAGGTCGAGAGTACTGCTCGGCAAGGCGAATGCTGCTCAAAGACATGCCTCAAACTTGATGGTGTACGTTGCCTTCTGAAACAGACGCCCCTATAGGATTCCATGTTGCTCACTAACTGCGATGTTGGAACTTTCAATAACAGGTGCATGTTATGGATAAAAGCTCTACCCAAGCAAGTCCTATAAGCGAAACTTGTGCCCAGAATAGCAGTGGACAATGCCATGACGGGAATACCCGAACCCGTGCAGCCTAACTAAAAGTCGTTGTGGACACGATACAAAACTCGGGACAAGTCTTTGAAAGATGATATCAAAACCCGCTCAACGCCCCCAATCGGACGAATGCTTACCCATATCCCTTTCCGTAAAAGTTACTCTGAAGCTTCCCCATCCTCAATCCTTGTCTTGACGAGCTGCGCGGCAGCTTTCGCTTTCGTCGCTCAGTATTTACCTCACGCTAGGTGGCAGTTTTCGCTTCCTCATCGCTCCATCATCATATTTCAGCAGCCCTTCTATAGCATCCACTCGAGAATTCAGCAATGAGATTTGCGTTACTGTGGCCGTCGGCATTGTGGCATTGATGTGTTCGACAATGTCTCGATAGAGTGGCTTCGTGGTAAAGTTACACTGCCAGGTATTTACAACTTGTAGCTGCATCGCAAGTGCCTCCGCATATTCAGCATTCTCCCTAGCCAAGTGTTGTAGTCGAGAATCAAATGCGGCGATACTGTCATTGCACGAGTGAATGGCTCTGGCCTGTTGGTCTACCTGCCCATTCAATCGGCCCACTGACGCAGTGGCTAACGTCCTGAGCTGGTCGACAGTCTGATGTAAAAGTTGCACCGTGGCACTCGATTTTTCCGCTTTTTCGGATGTCTTTTCCCTCTCAAGTCTTTCTTTGTCGATGAAAGACCCCAGATCCGTTGCGACCTTAGCCAACCTCTTCTGCATCATGGCTTTTACATCTTCTTTAAGTGAGGCGGAGAGGCGCTGAATTTTGTCGTCCACGTCACTTTGACTAGTTGTGGGAGCCGGTGATGGGTTGTTAGGTTGGTTTCGTACGCTATTCATTTCAGAATACAAGGAGGACATCCGACTTAATGAATCCTCCAGAGACTTAAGAGCGCTAGATGTCAACTTATTCTGCTCTGACTGATTCTGTGTTGTTTCGGCGAAGCCCTCAACCTTTTTTTGCAAAGTTATAACACACTGTAGGGTGCTATTCTCCACATCTTGTTGGGGGGAGGATTCGAGACGACTGAATGAGTCTGATAATTGTTGCAAGCACAGGCGCGTTTTGCAACCTGGTGCACTGCCAGCTTCTTCTTGGCCTGTCGAGGTTGTGCCGTCCAGATAAGAAGATGCTCTGTCGTCAAACTGTCTCAAGGCGTTGGCCAACTCCTCCTTATTTACGAAATCAAAGAACAAGTCATCCAATCTCTTGTGGGCATGCTTTAGTTTCTCCGAATTCTCAGCCACGTCAGCTACGGCCTTGTCAATCACATCCTTATCTTTACTGGAGGCAGCCTGGATAAGATTGTCCTGCTTCTTGCTCTGGCTGTCAAATTTCTGCTCCAGTTCTTCCAGACGCTTCTCCAGCTTGTCGTTTCGTTGCTTTTCCACGGCGAGACATTTCTTCAGTTCTGTGGTTTCCTTTTGGAGAGACTGAAAAGAATCGTTAACCTTAACGATTTCTTCTTCGAGGTGCTTATCATAGGACGCCTTGAAAGACCTGCGAAAGCTTTCCAGCTGATCTTCAAGGTCGTCCATTTTAACCCCATTTTCCTGCGCCGCAGCGCTTTGGCAGGCCGGCTGTTTCTCCATAAAGCGACCGATGCCTAAAAGAAGCTTGCTGTCGCTTGCGTTTATACGATCTGAGCACTTCTTTCTGGCTTTTTGGCTTTGCTCTATTTGTATGCTCAGTATATCCGAGAGAGGTGTAGATTCAGAGTTTCCGGGGGGGCAGCGATCTTGGTCGGCGCGCAACTTTTTTTCTTTTTTATTTTCTTGTTCACATTGCATGAACCACCACATCCTGTCACATAAAAGATCAACTAGGCTTTTCACCTCTGCCTCCTTCTGGGATGTGTTGGCCGGGCTCGTTTCATGCGTGGTTGCAGGTGGGAGTGGGGCGTCTCGGCCTTGATCTGTATTAGTTGCGAATCATCACGGTAAACCAGAACCAGATGCTGTGAATGTACTTACTTGAGGACCTGGAAAGTCCATTACCTCGGACGGAAGACATATTTGCCCGGTGCGAATAGCTATGGGAGTCTTTGTCTTCGACCTGAGACCGGTCGTTGTCAGAACGCCTATCTTCGGAACGGCGTCTATCTCGAGGGCTGTAGTCACGTCGCTCAGGCCGGTACCGGTCATCATCTCGGTCCGGAGATCTGCTCCAATATCGGGGATGATCTCTAAAGTCTGACGTTCTCCTGCCTCTGTAGCGACTCTCCGATGCTGAGGGCCGCCGGGCGCCCTTCACCATCTTCTATACCTGGCTGTAGAGACGGTGAGAAGCGTCACGTGGTCTGCACCACCCGCCAACAGCTGACGAGTTCACGCTCAGCTAAGCTTAGACGTCTTCACAGCTAGATGAGAATGTTTTCGCAGCTGCAAGACAGACGGTGGTTTGTGTTCAAAAGCCAGTGCTCTTCTCTAGCGAGAATAGTCGGGCTGAAGCCACCATTTACCTGTTGAGGTGTGCCTGGACAGGTGTGCATTTGTTAACTTCTAGATCAACCTCGGACGACAAATACGCCCAAATGCCTTCCGAGACTAGAAAATCGAAATCTTGTCCAACGACGAGAATTTCTCACATGTCTCACATACTCTCTACAGAGCACACGCTGGCTTGGCTCACTCACCTAATGTACGACCTTACTTGCGGGGATATGCCCTGAGCGAGCGCCCGCCTGCGCTGATGCGGGAAGCAGACCTGCGCCAGTGGAACTTTGAAATAAGCACGTAGAAAATGTCTGGCCGTGAGAGTTGTTCCTTCGCCACCAGCGTATGCCTCTACGGAGCAGATCTTGGGTCGAGCAAACAGGATATATGACAAAGCCGACTTTATGGGGGGTGGAGACTTCCTAATATATTGATCTGTGGGTCGTTCTTGCGTTGTCCGGTCCATCAACTAACCAGACCAGCAAGCGCGCCCCCAACAAGGGTGCGTCCAGAAAGTCAGGGAAGCTAGCAGCAGCCAGCCGTCAATTTTGCAAGGTCGGACGTAGCTCGAGACTTGGCCTTCCACACCACAGCCGCACCTTTCGACTTTGCATCCGTCATTCTCGCAGAGGTATTCCACCACCATGGCTGCAGTGAGTCCCCCATTACAGCTCCAAAGCTGGCATGCCCTCAAATGAAACTAAATGTATGGTTCGCAGCCATTGATGACTGTGTCCGAAACCAAAGACCTTCGTGGTCTTAACTTGATCGCCGCCCACTCCCATATCCGCGGCCTCGGTGTCGATGCCACCAGCCTTGAGCCCCGAGCCGCGTCGCAAGGCCTTGTCGGCCAAGAGAAAGCACGTAAAGCGGCTGCAGTCATTCTGCAGATGATCAAGGATGGCAAGATTGCTGGGCGCGCGGTCTTGATTGCTGGTCCTCCAAGGTATGGATCCCCTCGAGATGAAACAAAGTGGGAGAGAAGCCTGCAATACAATTCAATCTGCTAATCAACCTAATGCGCAGCACCGGAAAGACGGCCATAGCCATGGGAATGGCGCAATCGCTCGGTCCCGACGTGCCCTTTACATCGCTCGCTTCGTCCGAAATTTTCTCTTTGGAAATGTCCAAGACCGAAGCGCTCACCCAAGCTTTCCGCAAGTCGATCGGCGTTCGTATCAAGGAAGAGAGCGAAATCATGGAGGGAGAGGTTGTGGAAATCCAGATTGACCGCAGCGTTACCGGCAGCACGAAGCAGGGCAAGCTCACCATCAAGACTACAGACATGGAAGCCGTGTACGATATGGGCAGCAAGATGATTGACGCCATGACCAAGGAGCGTGTCATGGCCGGTGATATCATCTCAATTGACAAGTCATCGGGCAAAATTACCAAATTGGGCCGTTCTTATGCGCGTTCACGCGACTACGATGCAATGGGTGTTGACACCAAGTTTCTGCAATGCCCTGACGGTGAATTGCAGAAGCGCAAGGAGGCTGTGCACACAGTTACCCTTCACGAGATCGACGTCATCAACTCGAGGACGCAAGGCTTCCTTGCTCTCTTCTCTGGTGATACTGGTGAAATTCGAAGCGAAATTCGTGATCAGATCAACACCAAGGTTGGTGAGTGGAAGGAAGAGGGTAAGGCCGAGATAATTCCCGGTGTGCTGTTCATCGATGAGGTGCACATGCTCGATATCGAGTGCTTCTCTTACATAAACCGTGCCCTGGAGGACGATCTGGCCCCTGTTGTCATCATGGCCAGCAACCGCGGCATCTCCCGCATCCGCGGCACGAACTACCGCAGCCCGCACGGCTTGCCCATTGACTTCCTCGACCGGGTCGTCATAATCAACACACACGCTTACGCAGCTGAAGAGATCAGGCAGATTCTTTCCATTCGCGCGCAAGAGGAGGAAATCGACGTGTCTCCTGATGCCTTGGCTCTCCTCACCAAGATTGGCCAGGAGGCCGGCCTCCGATATGCCAGCAATCTGATTAGCACGTCGCAGCTCGTCTCTGCCAAACGACGAGCCAAGCAGGTCGCAGTTGAGGATGTTCAGCGTAGTTTCCAGCTCTTTTATGACCCCAGTCGAAGCGTCAAATTCGTAACAGAGTCCGAGAAGCGACTGATTGGCAACGACGGTGCTGTAGATCTGTTTGTGACGAATGGATCAACCGCGAACGTGGAGAAGATGGATCTCAGCTGATATCGCAGCAGGAGAGCTCGGAATGATTTGTTTGCCAAATGGTAGCTGGTTGGCGTTACTAGGACAAAATATATATGCGGCAGGAGCTAAAGGTCGGGAATTCGATTGACATATTGTCTGTCTATATGTAACTAAATGTAAGAGCTGGCATAGAAGAAGATCCAGCCAGGTTAAGACCATGATCAAATGTCTAATATCGTCCGTTTTTCCCCTTGAGTGACCAGGTGGCGAAACGCCTATGTACGAGCACAGGTCAGGTACCTGGGCATGAAGATTGTTTCTTGAACTCCCCTCCGCCATTAACAAGAAAACTACTCTCGAGCTACTACCGTACGCAGTACACGTTTATATGTTGGTCAGCCAGTCAAGAGCTGTTTCTCCGTACGGAGTAGACTCGGCACTTATGCAAGGATACGTTGGCTTACCCACCCGCTAACCGCTAGCAGCTAGTAGCTTCAGTGGGTGAAGATCGTCAGCTCCCTGGCCAGTTCTCCGTGCAAGCCCTTTGTTCGCCGTACCTGCGCGTCAGGTCACGGGGTCGGTTTTTATCTGCATGAATGGATTGATGTGACTGGTTGGCTTCTGTCGTGGACTGCGGAACACTCTGCATGAGAGGGTCGTTGAACATACCAACATACGTGTCTTGGGTACTCCGCACTCCATGGAGACATGGCACAACCCTTATTTCTGTACTCCGTACGGAGTAACGAATTGGGAACGGAGACTTGGTAGTTACTCCGTACCTAATACGACTTCTCCGTACGGAGTGCACTACCTGCTATCTGGTAGCTAGCTACCCTATGCTTTTCTCTGCGGCAAGCCAACTACTCGTGGATGCTCTGCAATTGCTGTGAATGCCGTCAATTGTTGCCATGGCTCCGCATACGATACAGCCAAATAGAAATAGTGGTTCGCCCAGCTATCTGGTGCTGGGCAGCAAACAGGCATTTGAGACCTGCCAAACGGCTCATCTGTTTTATGTTTTTGTTCCAAGTTAGCGCATGCGCACCGACGGTTGGGCTTTGTCCCGGCGCCCACGGTGTGATTCTAGGTTGCAAGGAATTAAACAATTAAAAAGTCAATTGAAAGCACGTATCTTGTATCTTGGGGCAGAATCACCACTAATTAATTCTACGAGCGGAGCGGGGCGGATGTCTTTCCTAAGCGTGAGTTTGAGCTTGATCAGATTTCATCATCACCATCCACACCGGCGGCTAGAAGCCGGCAGGCACGAAAACCACTCCCTCCACCACGTACCTACCATTCGACGTCTTGCGCCGCCGCACACATCCGCGTTACTTTCTTCCTCCAGCCCCAGGCATTGGAAACGATTGCCATTTTTGAACTGAACAGCCTTTCCCGTACCAACAGCCCTACCGTGTGAGACTATCCCCAAAGTCTCCGCCCGCCTCCCTCCCCGACCCGTCCCCATCTTTTTTTTTTTTGTGTACTGTTCTTGTTTCTTTTTCACCTCCAGGATAGCGGCACTTTATGGTCTATTGTCCACCGCCGCTGCTGCGCTGAATCGCAACCCCCCTTCCCTCTCATTGCTGGCTATCGGGGGTGCCGTGACTCGGCTCTGCTGGGCAGTCGCCCTGACACGCTTGTTCGGTCTGTTCGCTCGTTGAGTTGTTTATCTGTTCCAAGGACGACAGCATCAGCTCATCACCACGAGTGACTTGTTGGTGAAGCGTTTAACCGTTTTAAACTGCCAACCGCTCGCTCACTCATTCCCTTGCACCTGGCCACTGTGGGACAGGTGACAGGTGACGGACAATTCGCGCCGACCCACGACCACCCCGACCGCCGTCCGCCATCCACTGTCCTCTATCCGCTTTCCCCCATCCACTCACCATCCGTTTGCCCCATTCTGGCCTTAGATACTCCGTACGGAGTACTTCACTAGTTAGGTACTGCTGCACCGTACTTATCTGGTCACCCTGGGCCAGACGGAGACAGCCCAGACAGCCCAGCCAGCCCAGCCGGACAGCCCAGCCAAAACCTTGCCAGCCGCTAACTAGTCGTTCGCCTTGGGCCCTGGATCCCGACAACGACAAACCGCCGCCGTCGCTCGCTCGCCCCGATCGCGTACCATCACATCACCAGCAACGACTTGCCCACGCCAGCCACCTTCCCCGCCCAATTTTTCTTGACCGCGGAACCGGTCCTTTTACGTGCGATATCGTTAGCTGCTGCTTCTCCTGCTTCTCTTTTGGCTGTCATTATCGACGTTTGCGCTCCATTGCTTGCCGCCGCCGCGTCTTGCCTCCCGGTATGGTCACGCTTAGCGAACAATGGAAGCTGCGGCGAAGACGGTCGAGGTGCTCTCCAAGCGCATTCTACCTGAGAAACCACATCATCTAGCTGGCTCTACAACCTGGCGATATCGCCCACCACCTGAAGGCGAAGAGACAGAATCACGCGGCGCCAAGAGGCGTTTTGAGGAATGGCGTAATCCACGCCTGCAATATTTAACCTTCTTATCCGAGGCCGATCGTGGCACTCTATTCACGAGGCCCTACTACGATATGCGCGAAGAGCCGTTGAAACCCGTTCCTCGCGAGGTTAGCGCGCTCTCAAAGGCAGGTGGCACCGGTGAGAAGAAGAAGTTGTCATTGAGCGATTACAAGAATAAGAAGACGGGCGTTACTGCATCTGCGTCACCGCCCGAACCAGCCATTGCTAAAAGGAAAGAAAGCGAACGCAAACTCGAACGCGCGCCGCCACCTGTTGGCTCTGCGACATCCACGCCGACATCATTGCCTGCTGATGTCGGGAAACCACACCAAGAACCCAGGCGGTCAGATGCCCCGAGCATACGGGAGCCGGATGCGCCGTCGTCTTCTGGCGCAAAGCCAAGGTCCAACCGCGAAATCATGTCATCTGAATCTAGGTGCGAAACACGATGTTCTCTTAAATGTTGTGATGAACTGACAATAGCTAGACTCCCGCCAAAACCCGCCTCACTTCCTCCGCGGCCGCCATCACCTGCAACAAAGCGCCGTATGCCAGATGCCGACGATGATCGCCCTCAGAAACGGTCACGACCCGACGACCGACGCCTCACAGACAATAGATTACAGCGCGAACGCGACCGCGACATCTCCCACCACCGCAAGGATAAGCTCCAGCCTTCGTCACGAGATCGAGATAGTGAGCGTGATCCGCCGCCGCCGCCGCCGCCGCCGCCAAGAGATGACCGAGGGCATCCCTCCTCATCACTGCCTAACGGAAGAAGTCTTCTAAAAGGTGCGATGAATCCTGGCCGTAGCACCCCTCCCTCTGGCCGTCCGCGAGGCGATTCTGTCAATGGTGTCCGTCCAAGCGGGGTCGGGAACAGCAGTAGCAATCGAGGCGCGCCCGTAAAACTAGATGTTGGGTCGAAAGGATTTGTACCGCCGCTACTCTCTCCTCTAAATTTGAGCTTTGATGCTCGTGAGAAGGAGAGACGATTATTGGCGGAGGATGACGATTTAAGTTCGAAGAGGGAGAGGCGGAGGCGGGACGAGGCGGACGAGGACGGTGCAATGTCCAGGGCGAGGAAAACAGATGCACCTCCTTTGGCCAAGAAACCGAAACCGCCGATAGTAATACCACCGTTGCTGTCACCTACATTGCCACCAGCTGTGGAGGCCGAGCTGAGACGACGGAAGAAGTCGACTTCCGATTCTTCAGACGAAAAAGCCGGAGAAGGAAGAGATGCATTGGGTATTAAGAAGCGATCTGTGGTGGACGAGGACTTAGACGAAGATGTCAGGCCTATCACCAAGCCGGGCCACCGTAGAAGGATGATAGTTATGCTTGAGGTGCCAAAACACTTGCGAGCGTCTTTTGCGACGATTGTCGCGCAGGCGTCAGGACCCAGAAAGGATTCACAGAGTCAATCAGAGCGGGAGCATGACCGGAAACCTCGCGCGGGGAGTGATGATGCCATGCAACAAGCGCTGGCAAGGAAAAGGCCCGTGGGATCCGGCGAGGGCTCATCAGACACGATAGCTATAAAACGACCGCAGTCGTCAGACGTGCCAGGGTATCACAAGCTAGGAACACCCTCAACGCCTTCGAAGAAAACCACGGCCATGTCCCGCGTCAGCTCGACAAACTCGATGGTACAAACGCCGGCGGAGCTAGTCAACTCGACCCCTTCAGCATCTGCATCGGCAGACCGTCGACCAAATGGCGGCGACGGCCCTGGCAATGGAGAAAGGCCAGAAGCAAGGGCTATGAAGGAAAAGCAAGACAGGTTGAGGGAGGTCGGCAAAAAGCTCAAGCACGAGGCTGATTTGACTATGAAACGGAATTTCGGCGACGGCGGTCAGAGCATGAGAGACAAGCCAGGAGAGCCCAAAGCCAAGCTGGGCTACGTGCTGAGCCTGGAGAGCATTATCGCCTTCATGATGTCATTCGACGCTCAAAACCTTTGGCGCGGCATGTGTAATAAGATTTACGACCCGTCAGGTTGGAACAGTATGCATCCTCTCATGGAACTCCTGCAGGGCGAAATGCGCCGGTTCAACGTCAGCAATTATCAGCCCCTGTACGCCATGCTGCATCTCCTGTACGCCGTCTCCATCGACGAGATGATCAAGTGCTATGTGCACAATGACAAACTAGATGCGCATATCAAATACGAGGAGCTGACCAAGCTGGAGCGCAGAAAATACAAGATGTGGATGCACGTTCACGAAGCCAATGCCGCCGTTCCAAACGCCAGGTTTCGAGTCGACGTGCAGCCGTGGTCATCTCTTGACGACATTACGGCAGCCTCGCTGCGAGCCTTGCGCGTGTGGTGCGACGAGGAAAGAATCAACTGGACTCCGGAGCAGACACTCAAGGAGAACTGGCCCGTGAGGGCCAGTCATGGTCGGAGGCAACAATAATTTCTTCTGACCGGAGGGTTCTGATGCTCGGTTTCTTTTATTTTGTTAATTTTATTCCGGCCACCTGAAAATTTACCGGGACAGGCCAGCACGGTGGGCGCGGGACATGTACACGTCTTCCAGCCCATCCATGTATTATGAGAAAAAGAGCGAGTTTCTTTGTTGGGATACCGGGCTATAAGTTGGAGGGGGCCTTGTATCCGTCATACTAGGGAAACTGGACGACCCAAGGAAGGGTCATGCATCCATGGCGTTTCGAGACGATCTGTTTGTTTTCCAAACTTGTATTTTGGTACTTGGTAACGCATCATCACCACCGCCGGTTACTTCTTCCATCAGGGACACAACCAGCATCCAGACAGACCAGACAAAACCAACTCACTCTCCCGACGAAGGGGAGTCTGGCAATATTTCACACATCATGCCAAATGGTTTTTGATTTTTTGTTTTTCCGCAGCAATTCAAAGTCAAAGTTCAACCACCCTCTGTGCCAATCAATCCCTAATCCACGTCGACATCCACGTCATTACCTCTTCTCTCCCTTTCGGCCCACCAGCACCACCGTACCTACCATCTTTATCATTTCCCACCGTTATTCCCCACAGCCCGCATGTACCATGATATCCCTCACCCGTCCCCCCATTTCCCTCCTGCACGCCTCACTACCAAACAGTGACGCTCCACCAGGAAGGAACAAAGTTTTTATTT